>OY755043.1:70348275-70630775 GCA_963576565.1 Aspidapion aeneum
ATAATTTAACATTTTTTAAAAAATAATGAAAATTACCCAAACTAAAAATGTACCTATTTTTTCTGCAATAGGCAGACTCAAAAGAAACAAAAAAAGTACGTCAGATAAAATCCTCATTAGAAATTTCTTCACAGAGTTAAACAATTCGATTTTAAAAAATCACTATTTATTTTTCAATATTTTTAATTTCAAATTATTTTTCTTAAAATAAAACATATTTCTAAAAGTTATGTAAGCTAAGAGGCCGATAGAGACAGACCTGTCTTACCTAATTAAAAACGTAATAAAAAATATTTTGACTCTTTTGGATTTTTAGTTATTTTAAAAAAAGTGAAAAGGTGCAAACTGAAAAGTTGAAAGTATGAACCAACTTTTTTTTTGTTTTTACTTCTCTAAAGTCGATGTACAAACTGGCCAATTTTTATGAAAGTCCCATCATAATTGACGAAAATGGCGGCTAAGTGACCGACCAGTATAATATTTGGATATTTTATTAAAAAACTGAATAATACCCAACTTTAAACGCTTTTTTTGCTACAACTTTTGAAAAAAATTGCATACCGTTTGAAAGCTTGTCTATATTAAAACAAGGGCTTTCGGGGGACCCAAAATTAAACATAAAATAAAAAATCCCCAGGGGTACGGGGTAGACCTCGTCAGGTATCTATCAGGGGAAATGAATCAACCCCTGCCCTCCGTAGATTCCAGGTACTCCATGACTCGGAGAGTTAGCACCTGTCTAGGGTCCCTTTCCAAGGGTTACGGGAGAAGACCACATCGGTATGAAAGACGGAGAGGATGGACCTCGGTACAGTGATCATAGCGTAGGTGCCAACCCTTCTTTTAGGGATAGTATAAAAGACTGATGCATTTCAATCTGGCCTTGGCTCGTCAAAGGCTAGAGTAGAAAAACCTTGATCAAAAATCCTGGCCCTCCGAGTAGGGGATTGAGGCATTAGACTGGTTCTCTAATACTTGTAAAACAAAGATATTACCAAAAAGCCTAAACAAAGCCTCGGAGCAATGGACGGAATTTCTCAAAGACAAAAAAAGCAAAGACACTCTGAATATAGCTACATGGAACGTACAGGGAAAAACCAAAAGTTGGACATTATTGCAACCGAAGTGCAGAATAGTAAGATAGACATTATTGCACTTACAGAGACAAAAAAGAAAGGAACAGGTACTAGTAGTGTCGGTAAACTTAAGATTACAGACTACGAGTGCATTAACGAAAACTTAGTTCGAGTTAACATGAAGAGGCTTGGACACAATATAAGCATAATAGCAGCCTACGTACCATCAAATGACGAAACGGTAGCTATAAAACAAATGTCCTTCGACCAACTTGATGAGACTATCAGTAAATTCGGCAATACCAGGGAAATAATTATGCTTGGCGATTTTAATAGTCGAACTGGTAGACAAACCAAAAGCAAAGTGGTTCGGTTCGGACCATTTGGAGAGGAAGTAACAAATGATAATGGCTTCAGATTGATGTAATTGTGTGAAACCCACAATCTAAAAATAAATAATGGTTTTTTTAAACATAAGGAAATTCATAGATATTCAGCCAACAAGAAATCTTAGAATAATCATTGACAACAAGACCCGAATATCTGTCAGCCTCTCTGAGGAGAGACATAGAAGTACATGGAGAAGAAGTGATTATCGAAAAAGAAATTATAAATAATAGTATTAAAAAGCTTAAATCCGGAAAAGCTAGCGGACCTGGGGGAATATACGCTGAAATGCTCAAATATGGATCAGAAAAACTACTAGAAAATCTCACGTATATTATAGTAAAGTTTATAAGGGCGTAAAAGGCTTCTAGAACCGATTTTCGTGTGCACTTCATTGCTAAAATGTAAGACAAGAATCCTTAGAATGCAAAATCGACTGGTCGTCCAAAAATCGTCGTGTGCAAGGAGTGGTGGGGGTAATTTTTCAAAAAATGAGAAAAAATTTTTTTTTGCATTTTTTGAATCTATAAACCGTGCTCATGATTCCACCAAAAGCATATAGTAATATTTCTATCAGAAACATTTATTTTTCATTGTTGAAAATATCGTTCCCAATGCTTTCATATGGAGTTGTAACGTGTCATTTTTACATTTAAGGCACACATATTTTTTTTATTTATGTAAACAACCAGGGCTATTCGACTCGTTTTTCTATACACAAATTAAGGGTATTTTATAGAGCTAGGTTTTGATGTAATATATTGTCCAGAAAGATACCTTATAGAGGAGGCATTCCATCTTGTTATTGTAGGCACTGCGCACATCGCATTATTTAGGCATTCTAATTGGAATTTGAGATCACAGGTTTCGGGAAAAAACACATAAAAACTTTTGATTGTTTTGTTTATCTTTAAAATTTCGTAGTTTTGTTTGACGTTCATGAACTGGATAAATAGCTGTTCTGCTGGGGCTTGGCGGCGTTGCTACATCACAAACGTTTTCAGTAATAGCGGAAACACACGTTAATTTTGGACGTTCATTTTTTTTTTCGCGTATATTGGGACAATGGGTTCTCTCCCGAACCTCTTCTTCTTCATGGATTAGCTAGTTTTTGTAGCTCGGAAACATATTTAGGTCCACGGTTCGACCAGAAACAACTGTGGCTCCGCCCACTTTGATATCTTTATTACTTTGATAAGGAAAAGATAAAATAAATACAAGTTATGCACTTTTGTAAATTGGGGATAGAGTAGGGATAAAAACCAGGACTAAAATAATAAACAAAATCGTATTTTGATAATATATAAATTAATATATAATCATAGTTAAAAACAGTTAATATCTAACTCAGTTGTTTGGATAGAAGTGTTATGTAGGGCTAGCTAGTGGTGAGCAAACTTAACATCTGAGCACTCTTGTGCCGAGTTTAAGCAGTAGTTCAATGTGTATTTTTAGGTTCAAGTTCAGAAACAACTTTATTGATGTAAAAATGTTTTACAAAAATGGCGTCAAAATATATGAATCTTAGAGAAAAGATATATAAAGAGCAAAGGAAACTTTTGACTAAAAATTGGTTAAGTGTTCGAATACTCCTGGATTTGATGCATGCTCTGATCTCCAGTAATTGATTTTACAGTTGATGGTTTTAATACTAACTTCTTATAGTCTAGCTGGTTATTTTTCTCCTACTTGCTATGTTGGCAGGGGTCCGTTTTGACATTTGTTTGTTCTGTGTGCATCTCGAAATGCTCGGTTATAAAAATACAGATCCGTAGAAATAGATCCGACAACACCTCATGCGCATTGATGACTTTGGAATATTCCCTTGATTGATTCTGCCCCCTAGAGACCTGTACCGAAGTACTAGTGTATTTTGTCATTGGCTGGTTTGAGAACGGCGGGGTTTTTGCCAGGCTTACAAACCCGATGCTAGTGGATTTTTTGGTGAGAGTGTTTTTTATAAATGTGTTTGCATCCTTATTTCAATTTGACAGGGAAAATTTGGTTGGTACTGTGCCCCACCCAAGTTGAGGAATGGTTTCCGGCATCTTCATTTTTCTCGGACGTGTCCTCTCTCTTTCCTAAAGAATTGATGCTGGGTCGTTGACCGGTTTTTGGGATCGCCATTTTTTTTTGGTTACTAGCACTGCAGTGATTGCAGGTTCTTTCTCAGAGACTGTGAAGAGTGAGTCCGTCGTTGGGGTAATTCAGTGACGGCTCACATCCTCTGAGTGAGGGACTCAAGGCGACCTGCGCCATTCCTACAGAGAAGCGTTGTGCTGTCCAGTCCACCATCAACCTGGACGTTCGTGCTGGTGTGAGGCCCGTTGTAGCATTGTAACCCTGGGAAAGGGTTTTATGCTCGGGGCAAGTAGCCAGCAATATCAGCAATATTAAGACCCATGGGCTGCCCTAGCATGATGTGCTAAGCAAGCACGAGGGAGGGAGCGAGCAGAACGGGTCCCGAAGTGACAGATGATGTTTGGGAATTTCCAGGTTTACAAAATAAAACACTATTTTATTTAACTACAAAAAAGATAATCAAAGGACCAAGGTAGGAGCAAGTAAACATTTAGATATAATCTTTTCATATAAATTTTCAATATAATTTTAACACATCTTGTGAACGCAAGATAAAGGTATGACGTCATAGCCCAAAATTTTGCGGCTTAGTTAATTATAATTTTACTTGCTACTTTGGCCCTGACTTGTTTTCCATTAATTTCAATTATTTTCCTCATGTTTTCCGGTGTTAAAGCCTTTCAATTTGAATTATACAAGATGAACTAAATCTTTGTATTATTTGTACAACCCAATGAACCAACTTTGCAGAGACAAAAGAGAGATGAGGTTATATTTTATAGCGGTTTTTCTTAACATTGTTTTACCTCATGGGGTAGATCTCTGACTAGGTTGCTGTCTGTCTCATTCTACCCAACGTAGAATGATGACAGCAGATATTTGGTCCAGATCTCCCCTATGATGGAATGATTTTGGAAGTGTATTTTTTTTACAACCATTTATATAATGGTGTCTTACACTACTGACTCAAATGTAGGTACACTATGACCTGTTGAAGATGTCCGTCTACCTATAAAGTACTTTCTATTTGTGTCATTTTAATTCATTTGGGAATCTTTTAAAATTTAATTTTGTCAATAGGTCAATTTCTTTTTGGGTTTTTTTAATTACACAAATACTCTGTAAGCCTCGGAAGTAGATAGAGTTTCATTGTTTGGCTACAACGTTTGAGTTGAACTGTATTTTTAATTAAGATCCTTTTTAAAAACACTGTAGCGCTTAAATTTTTCTTATTGCTGAACCCCCCCTTCGCCACTGTATAAAAGTTACCGGGCATATCAATGTTTTACCTAGCTGGAAATCTGCTTCCAGATATTTGTTTAATTAATCAGTAATTAATAGAGTGGTTACAACGTTTTAGCTCACACATATACTATACTATAGTAGTGTGAGCTCGGTTTAGGACAACTGGGCGCCGCCAACTGGGCGCTGCCAACTCGGCGCCGCCAACAGGGCGCCGGGCCAACTGAGCGCCGGGCCAACTCGGCGCCGCCAACTGGGCGCCGGCCAACTCGGCGCCGGACTAAAAATTTTTTTTTTGATAAAATGTGTAGATGAAAAATAAAATATTTTATTTATATAAAAACATCTTTAAAAAATCCTTTACTAACTAACTATCTATCAAATCTTGTGAAGCGTTTTTAACACACTTATCATTATCCGATTTGGATGAAATTTGGTACACACGTAGTGGTCCCATGACAATACAACATTAAGAAAAAAATATTCTTCCACCCCTACCCCCACCCCTTCTATAGAAAAATGTGTTTTTGACACACTTCCCGTTATCCGATTTGGATAAAATTTGGTATACACGTAGTGGTCCCATGACAATACAACATTAAGAAAAAAATATCCCATTATCCGATTTGGATGAAATTTGGTATTCACATAGTGGTCCGATGATAATACAACATTAAAAAAAATATCCTCCCACCCCTACCCCCACCCCCTTCCATAGAAAATGCGTTTCTGTCACCCTTCCCATTATCCGATTTGGATGAAATTTGGTATACATATAGTGGTCCGATGACAATACAACATTTAAAAAAAAATCCTACCACTCCTACCCCCACCCTCATCTATAGAAAAATGCGTTTTTGATACACTTCCCATTATCCGATTTGGATGAAATTTGGTATACATATAGTGATCCGATCACAATACAATATTAAGAAAAAATATCCTCTCACCTCTACCTCCACCCCAGTAGCGTAGTAGTGGAGGTTCTGGATATATTTGGTAACATGCCATCCACTTCTCCGAAGTGGATGACCTGCTGCTGAAGAAGTGAACTTGGTATGACCTTCGGGCTAAAAGAAGCGTACAAGAAGTTGTCAGCAATGACGTAACAACCAGAGGCTGTTGAAAGGCCCTAATGAGTTAGGTGCCAATGCGAGAGTAGGTAAAATGAGGTGGTTTTTTTAGTAAGCTAGCCACTTCACTCGCTTAGCCTGAGCTAGGTAAGTCCTAATGTGAAAAAGGCCTTAGCTAGGTAATTGTGGTTAAAAAATAAAATAATTTCTAAAAATATTTGTTAAAATTAATCGGGATAGCCTGTTATTTTCTATGTGTGTTAAAAAATAAAATAATTTAAAAAATGACTGCACGAGTATCTTATCGGATAACCTTAGTGTTCTTATTTTATCTAATTAGCAAAAATATGATGCAACTTTTGTAATAATTTTGTACACTGGGAGATGTTTATAGTTTATAGTAAGCATTTTTGATTGATATGACACATTTTTTTTCAGAATAAATTTTATATAAAATGAGTCAAAAAGAGGATAGGGTATTAAAGAAAAACAATAAGTGATTTATTAAATAATATTTGGTAAGTCTTTTTATTAAAATAAAATAGTGAAAGAAAAATATAAAACTTAGTCAAACTTGATGTTATAATTATATTTCTGTTGAAAAATTCTGCATGCCAATTTTCTTGTTTCTGGGTATTTGATTGCAGATTCCAATAAACAAAATTTGCATATCCGAAAGTTGTTTGGTACTTGTGCACGACACAGGATACATGTCTTTTGGATCTGAAAAAATAAGAAAATATACTTCAAATATTTTATTTTTAATTTATTTAATTTTAAACATATATTAACGAGGAGAAGGAGATATTTGCTCATAGCAAAATAGGTCTTGTTCACCTCTTACTGTGTAATATTTTTCTATGTTCTTATGATGTTCAATTGATTTCTTGCAAAAACAAAACATTTGCTTACAACTAGAACAAAGCCTAGTACCAATATTGCAATATTAATAGTTTTGACAGAAACAAACGTTTCTTTTACAGTAAACACATACATTTTTACTACTACTACTACTATCCATCTGGTCCAGAAACCCAAGTTGCTTGGTTGTCACACATTCTGCAGTCTTTTTCATGTTATTTTTCTTCTGCCATCCTTGTGGTGATGTTTTATTTGTAGCTTGATAAATTTCTAGGTTGTCTTTTTCTGTTTTTTGATGTGATGATTTCTTGTTCATTGTTGTGGTGGTATCTCCGTTAGACTGAAATAACAAACCAACTCATTTTACCTACTCTCGCATTGGCACCTAACTCATTAGGGCCTTTTAACAGCCTCTGGTTGTTACGTCATTGCTGACAACTTCTTGTACGCTTCTTTTAGCCCGAAGGTCATACCAAGTTCACTTCTTCAGCAGCAGGTCATCACTTCGGAGAAGTGGATGGCATGTTACCAAATATATCCAGAACCTCCACTACTACACTACTCACCCCCTTTCATAGAAAAATGAGTTTTTGACACACTTCCCATTATCCGATTTAGATGATTTTTTTAAAAAGAGTAAAAAATCATGTTCAGCGACGTTAAACACCACCACAAAGTTCTAAATTTATTATAAATCGATCCCTAAGCACTGCAATCTTTCAAGTTTGAGACAAGTCGGTTAGTAAATAAAAAATCTGCCAATTTTGATCCGCCATTTTGATTTTTTTAAGTTTGAGTAAAAAATTTTTGTTAAATGACTTCAAGCAATGTAATATTTCAAGGTTGAGACAAATCGGTTAGTAAATAAAAAATCTGCCATTTTGGATCCGCCATTTTGATTTTTTTAAGTTTGAGTAAAAAATTTTCGTAAATGACCTCAAGCATTTTGATTTTTCGATCCGCCATTGTTGTAATAAAAAACGTAAATTGTAGTATTACCAGGTTACCAAACACTACAACTACCCAAAATTCAACAGTCGACTTAATGGATTTAACTTTACTTAACAAAAACAGATTTCAAATAAATTAGTAAAAAAATTTTTTTAAGTCACAAGCTTTTATAAAATGCACTAAAAATTAAAAAATAATTTTCTAACATTCTAATATTATCATAATAATAAAAGCGATGGCCGACTGATGGAAATTTTGAGGAGGATGTTCGTGCAACTTTAATTTTAAATTCAAATTTTGCGCCAAATTCCCGTATTCGGAAAACCCACACAATTTCAATTTGATTGGCACAAGCAAAACGCCAGCGCCATCTACGAAAAATGAATCTGCGCAAAAAGGCGTAACCAAAAAGATGATTCGTCTGTCGTATTCTATCGAGATCACCACGCAGCATGGTGATAAATTCTATTAACCAAAAAATCCAATAACATTCTTAGAAAATCAAACTAAACCATTACACAAACAAGTGATTCTAGTGTGGATCGACTGCAACGACTGGGCCAGCGAGAGGAGCTCCTCTGGACGACGGAAACAACTGAAAAGGTGAGTGCCAATCCTCTATATTGTCTTGTGCTTGTGGCTCGGAAAAATTAATATATTTACATCGTCCTTTTAAGGATTTTTGCACCCAGATTTTATAAAACGACCAGCGCGCTTACAGTCCCGCCGCTCTACCCCTCAAATCATCAACATTTTCTGGTCCCACGACCCAGATAGTTTTTAAAATTTGTTTGCTAAAAATATTAAAGATTTTTTCGCCTCGCCATTTTGGCTCGTTTGTTGCCGTGTCCAGTTTAGAAAGGAGGTTCCGTCCCCCCTTGCGTGGCTTAACGGTTGCTCCACCCACATTTCATTGCAGCCGAAATTGGCACTTGGTACGTCGTTTGTTTTGATTCAAAAATCGAAATTTGTTTAAATAATAGTTATTTGTTTAAATAATATGTTATAGTTATTCAAAACAACAAAAGTGCTTGTGAGTTAAATGCTTTATTCTTATTTAACAGGTAAACAAACACATCTAGTAGAATTAGTATTTACTTGTAAATAATAAGAGAAGCGGTAGTAGGTACAAGTTGTTTTGTGTGCATTTATTTTGGGAGAAAAATCGCGACCTAGGATAACAGCTGTTGATAAGTTTTTGCGTTTATTCGAGAAATCGATAATAAAATATATGCTTGTTGGACTCTTTTGGACTGATTAAAGTCAATAGGTGTTAATTAATAATAATCAAGTGTTAGTTTTATTCCTTTTAAATATTTTTTATTTTTTTAATTAACAATATGTCGTTAAAAAAGCTTGAGAATCAACGCAAAGTTTGAATATTTCGTATTACGGAAACGTATAACTTGGGAACAAAAGCTAAATCAGATAGTTCTTCCTTGCCAATTTTTAAGGCGTTTTACGAATCGTTAGATGATCACTATGAACAATTTAAAAACATTCATAATGACATCATAGGTCTCTTGAAAGACGACGACGATGATGAATTCGAAGTACAGGACAAAATTAGGAAAGATACGGATCTATTCTACCACCAAGCTAAAGTTCTTTCTTCGAGTTTATGTTTCGATTCAGTTCATTCAAATTTTACCCCCGCAACTTCACACTATTCACGTAGCGATGATCTGGGCCCTTTAAAGGTACCTTGCTTTAATGGAAACGTAAAAAAGTGGCCAGCCTTTTACGATGTTTATTCTTGTTTGGTTCACGAAAACTCTAATTATTCCGATATAAGGAAATTTCAACATTTGCTAACCTTCCTTGAGGGCGAACCACTTAATATTTTAAGTTCTATAAAATTAACGGCAAGTAATTACGCAATCGCCTGGAAGGTATTAACAGATCGCTATCAAAATAAAAGACTTTTAGCCAGTACCTACTGGAACTCAATCTACTATGCAAATTCTTTAAAGGGAAACCAGTCAGCAAAGGATCTTAGAGTCTTGGTAGATACCTTTTCCGAGAATATTGCGGCGCTCGAAAATCTTGAATTTCCAGTAACGTCGTGGTGTTTTGGTTTATTTTCAATTTTATTATCAAAAATCGATCAAACCACAAGAACCGCTTTCGAATTAAAGTATAGTACTACCGAGATTCCAACATATCAAAATCTAATTCAGTTTCTTATTAACCAATGCCGTGCTCTTGAAACAGTACAGCTATCTCCCCAAAATACGCAAATGCAACCTTCGACTTCAAAACAGCAAAAACCAAATTATTCGAATTCTAGTAACCAAAAATATAATTCTTATTCAAATAATCAGTACAAATCAAGCCCTGCATCAAATTTTTTAGCGCATACGCACTCACAAGTATCAAATAAACAATCCAATATTCAATTTCGACAAAACCAACAACCCTATAAGTGCAAATTATGCAATAATTCTTTTAATCCACTCTCGCAGTGTGGTGTTTTTATTTCCAAATCTCCTTCAGATCGTTTTACTTATGTAAAACAACAATCGTTATGTATCAACTGTTTACGTTCAAATCATCAAGTAATCGACTGCAGTAGTACCTACAACTGCAGGGTATGTCGACATAGACACCATAGTCTTATTCATCTATCGCAAATGACAGATTCAATCCGTCAGAATTCAAGTCAATCCTTTGTTAATTCAAGCCAAAATTCAAATCAAAATTCGAACTTAAATCAAAGTTTTAATCCAAATCAAGTGGCCGTGCCTAGCACAGGCACAAACTTATCGTATCAGAATTCAAATTCAAGTCTTAGCCAACAGAACCCTAGTTTTGTTCAACCCAGTTCAAATTCAATTCAAATCAATTCGAATCCAAATACATCTACAAATCAATACTCTTCGTTATCCACCTTGACGCCCCGGACGACAGTGCTTCTAGCGACTATAAAATTAGAGGTACTGGATAGTCGGGGTAACTACCAACCTGTCCGAGCACTTCTGGACAGCGGTAGCCAAGCTAACCTGATAAGCGAAGCTTGTCTTAACAGGTTAGGCTTGCCAAGAAACAAAATTTCGATCCCTGTTCTGGGACTAAATCAATCTTCATCGGCCACTAACAGCATTTCTACTTCCACTATTCGAGCCCTAGGCCAACAAGAACCTACCTTTTCTATTCAAGTCTTCGTTTTACCGAAACTCTGTTCGAATATGCCCTCAATACAGGTAGATTCATCCAATTGGAGTCATATTTCAAATCTAAAGCTTGCAGATAACCAATTTTACAACCCTGGTCCAATTGACATACTCTTAGGTGCACAACTTTACACAGAAATCGTCCAATCAGGACGAATTCCAGGACCTCACGGCCAACCCTCCGCTTTTGAGACAGTTTTTGGGTGGGTCTTGATGGGCCAAACTCAAAGCATAAATATTTCACCTCAAGTCAATTCTTACTTTACTTCTTGTGAGCAGTCTCTCGACTTTAATATTCGCAGATTTTGGGAACTAGAATCAATTAAGTCAAAAACGTTTCTCTCACCCGAAGAAAAAAGATGTGAAGAGATTTTCCAAAAAACTACCACTAGAGATATTTCGGGCCGATTTACTGTAAATTTGCCTTTTCGTCACATTGACCCTCCTGACCTAGGAGACACATATTCAGTGGCCTATCGTCAATTTTTGTCTCTTGAATCTTGCTTAATAAAAAATTCAAAATTCAAATAGTATGTACTCGGATTTTATGAGAGAATATCTCAAAAACGGGCACATGTCTTTAATTCCAAGATCCGAACCTAGACCTCAGTTATGTTCTTATTTACCACATCACGGAGTCCTTCGTCTTGACAAATCAACGACTAAACTCCGGGTGGTTTTTAACCCCTCGATTAAGGGTTCGAAAGGCCTAAGCATGAACGAAACTCTTTTAATAGGACCAAAATTACAAGCCGATATTTCCGAAATTCTATTAAAATTCAGATTTTATTCTATCGTATTTTTGACTGATATAAAACAGCACTTTTTACAAATTCAAATTAATCCAATTCATCGGGACTACCAAAGGCTACTTTGGCGATTTGATCCCAATGAACCCCTGCAGGAATACAGGCTTAATACAGTGACGTTTGGTGTTAGTTCAAGTCCCTATTTAGCTATTAGAACTCTTAGAGAACTAGCCATTCTGGAGGCTAAGAATTATCCTGAAGCATCCCAGGTCCTTTTGAATAACATTTTCATGGACGATATTTGCTGTGAAGCTAACTCTCTAGAAGGTGCTTTATCGCTTCAAAAGAATCTAATAGCGTTGCTTAAATTGGGAAAATTTGAATTAAGAAAATGGGCATCAAATAATCCGAAACTTCTTTCACATTTGTCGCCCGCTGATTGTCAGATCCCTGTTACCTTTGAAGACGATTCTTCAACATCGATTAAGGTGTTGGGCCTTCAGTGGCACCCTTCTACAGATACTTTTACCTATTCTTGTACCCCTTGTGAAAAACCTTGCACCAAAAGGAATATTTTATCGGCTATCGCTAAAATTCGGGATCCTATAGGTTTCTTATCGCCTGTTTCATTTTTAGCGTGATTATGCAAAAACTTTGGTTATGCAAAACTGATTGGGATGAAATACCCCCCGATCCAATCAAAACTCTTTGGAATCAATTCAATAATCAATTAACCACTCTTTCGAATCTTTGTATACCTAGACATATTTTTTCGAATAATATTCAACGATGTCAATTGCTAGGTTTCTGCGATGCATCCGAGCTAGGATACGCTTCTTGCGTATACGTTCGCGTCGAATTACCAAATAAAATTATCAAAACTGCTCTAGTCATGGGCAAGTCAAGGGTTGCTCCCTTACACACTATTTCAATCCCACGTTTGGAACTACTTGGAGCTACTCTATTAGCTGATTTACTCGAACTAGTTATTCGCACCTATTCATCATTACTCGTAATTGATGAAATTCTTGCGTTCTCGGACTCACAGGTCACGCTTCATTGGGTCACATCTTCACCTCACAAGTGGAAGACCTTTGTGGCAAACCGCGTAAGTCGTATTCAAGAAACAATCCCCGAAGTCCCATGGTATCACATTACTTCATTCGAAAACCCTGCCGACTGCGCTAGCAGAGGGTTGTCGCCTAATAACTTAATAAATCACCCTCTTTGGTTTCACGGCCCTCCATGGATTACCTTACCCACTACGGAGTGGCAAATTCAAAGGTTTATAAATGGGAGTTCTTTGGGAGTTCCAGACGAGGTGCTCAAGGAAGAAAAACCGGAAAATTCAGTGGTGCTGACGGCAGAAATTCAAAATCAAAACTTTTTTGATAGATTAATCGATAAAATATCCAATTTAAATACCATTCAAAAAATCATTTGTCATTTTCTAAGACTTATTCACAATCGAAAAACCTCAGTTGACCCTTTATCCGGCGTTTTTTCCGCTTTTGAACTACACAAGGCTCTACTTGTTTTAGTTAAAAGGGTCCAAGAAGAGTGTTTTTCGGATATCATTCAAAAAATTCAAAATACTCAGCTATTACCTAAGCCGTTTCGTAAACTCGCGCCCTTTTTGGACGAATTGGGTTTCCTTAGAGTGGGCGGACGCTTACGGCATTCTCAACTCTCCTTTGAGGCAAAACATCCCTTATTATTGCCGAAATCTCATAGATTAACCCAATTGATCATTATTCAAACTCATAACGAAAATTTACATCCCGGAATAAACACAGTCCAATACTTAATTCGTCAAAAGTTTTGGATTATGTCATCACGTCGAGCTATTCAAAGGGTTTTATTGAAATGTATTCCCTGCTTTCGCTTAAAACCAAAACCGTATACTCCGTACATGTCGGATTTACCTTCTTTTAGAACGTCACAATTAAAATGTTTTTCACACGTTTGCTTAGACTATGCAGGCCCAATCAAAACCTTTGTAGGTCAGAGACGTCGTGGAGCACAAGTTGGTAAATCATATATCGCAGTCTTTGTCGATACTTCTGTCAAGGCAATCCATATCGAGCTTGTTTCGGATTTAACCACAGAGGCGTGCATCGCTGCTTTACGACGCTTTGTCGCTAGACGTGGCACTTGTGTCCAAATCACAAGTGATAGAGGCTCAAACTTTGTTGAAGCTATTAAGGAGCTCCATAATCTTTCGAAATTAGCTTCTGAGAGCTTAAAAATCAAATGGTGTCTTAGTAGTCCGGGAGCCCCCCACCTAAATGGTCTAGCAGAAGCAGGAGTCAAATCTATAAAAACACATTTGTATCGGATCATCGGTGACCAGATACTAACCTTCGAAGAGCTCTATGCTCTCCTCGCCCAAATAGAGGCATTACTCAATTCTCGACCCCTTTGTGAGCAAAGCTCTGACCCAAACGATCTTACGTCTTTGACTCCGGGTCATTTCCTCACAATGGAACCCCTTAATTCGTGTCCTGATCCTGACCTTTCTACCCTTAAAGTTAATACCCTTAAGCGTTGGCAACTTATCCAACGAATTCATGCCGATTTCTGGAAGCGTTGGAAACTCGAGTACTTAAATACTTTACAACAGCGTTCTAAGTGGTCGGACCCTTCGGTTGAAATCAAGCTAGATACGCTTGTATTAATTAAGGATGAAACTAGGCCGCCATTACACTGGTTGCTGGGTAGAATAGTATCTGTACATCCTGGTCGGGATAATCACATTCGAGTTGCTACTGTTAAAACACAACACGGACTTTTCACTCGTCCCGTAGTCAAGTTGTGCCCACTACCTTTAGATGCGCACTAAACTCCCAAGCAACTTCTTTTGTTTCGTGTGTCGTTATCTAGAATATATATATATTTTTTTTTCATTTTTTTTCTTTTTAATCTATAAACCTAAAACGGATTTTAATAACCTACCCTTTAAGGTTTTGAATTAACTTATATTTTTTTTATATAGCCATTTGTTTACTCAATTAATCTCAATGTAAAACTTCGTTTTAAGTGGGCGGAAAATGTTCGTGCAACTTTAATTTTAAATTCAAATTTTGCGCCAAATTCCCGTATTCGGAAAACCCACACAATTTCAATTTGATTGGCACAAGCAAAACGCCAGCGCCATCTACGAAAAATGAATCTGCGCAAAAAGGCGTAACCAAAAAGATGATTCGTCTGTCATATTCTATCGAGATCACCACGCAGCATGGTGATAAATTCTATTAACCAAAAAATCCAATAGCATTCTTAGAAAATCAAACTAAACCATTACACAAACAAGTGATTCTAGTGTGGATCGACTGCAACGACTGGGCCAGCGAGAGGAGCTCCTCTGGACGACGGAAACAACTGAAAAGGTGAGTGCCAATCCTCTATATTGTCTTTGTGTGGCTCGGAAAAATTAATATACTTACGTCGTCCTTTTAAGGATTTTTGCACCCAGATTTTATAAAACGACCAGCGCACTTACAGTCCCGCCGCTCTACCCCTCAAATCATCAACAGTTAGCACGATAAGATATCCGTATCAATTAAATATTACTATTTGCAAGAATCAATCTAGCAGAAAAATGCAGAGGTAAATAAATAAAGAAGAGTTTATTCTAGATTATAATGAAATCGCTGATCGTAAGTTGTTTGGAAACTCATTTTTCTATTGGGGGAAGGAGAGGGTGGGGGTAGAGGTAGAAATATATTTTTTGTTTGGGCTGTATTGCCATCGGACCTTTATGCATATACCAAATTTTATAAAAGTCATTTGAAGTGAAGTGTGTCAAAAACGCATTTTTTATGGAAGGGGGTGGGGGGTAGGGGTGGGAGGACATTTTTTCATTATTGTTGTATTGTTATCGGACCACTATATGTATACCAAATTTCATCGGATAATGGGAAGTGTGTCAAAAACGCATTTTTCTATAGATGAGGGTGGGAGTAGGAGTGGTAGGATTTTTTTTTCAATGTTGTATTGTCATTGGACCACTATATGTATACCAAATTTCATCCAAATCGGATAAAGGGAAGGGTGTCATCGGACCACTATGTGAATACCAAATTTCATCCAAATCGGATAATGGGAAGTGTGTCAAAAACTCATTTTTCTATGAAAGGGGGTGGGGGTAGAGGTGGGAGGATATTTTTCTCTTAATATTGTATTTTCATCGGATCACTATATGTATGCCAAATTTCATCCACATCGGATAACGGGATGTGTGTCAAAAACAAATTTTTCTATGGAAGGGGTGGGGGTAGGGGTGGGAGGATATTTTTTTTTATTGTTGTATTATCATCGGGCCACTATGTGTATACTAAATTTTATCCAAATCGGATAACGGGAAATGTGTCAAAAACACATTTTTCTATAGAAGGGGTGGGGGTAGGGGTGGGAAGTTATTTTTTTCTTAATGTTGTATTGTCATCAGACCACTATGTGAATACCAAGTTTCATCCAAATCGGATATTGGGAAGTGTGTCAAAAACTCATTTTTCTATGAAAGGGGGTGGGGGTAGAGGTGGCAGGATATTTTTTTCTTAATATTATATTGTCATCGGATCACTATATGTATACCAAATTTCATACAAATCGGATAACGGGATGTGTGTCAAAAACAAATTTTTCTATGGAAGGGGGTGGGGGTAGGGGTGGGAGGATATTTTTTTCTTATTGTTGTATTATCATCGGACCACTATGTGTATACCAAATTTTATCCAAATCGGATAACGGGAAGTGTGTCAAAAACACATTTTTCTATAGAAGGGGTGGGGGTAGGGGTTGTTTGGATATTTTTTTTTAATGTTGTATTGTCATGGGACCACTACGTTTGTACCAAATTTCATCCAAATCGGATAATGGGAAGTGTGCCAAAAACGCTTCACAAGATTTGATAGATAGTTAGTTAGACAGAACATCTGAAGCTAAATAAAAGCTTGTAAAAAATTGCGTAGGATTTTTTAAAGATGTTTTTATATAAATAATATATTTTATTTTTCATCTACACATTTTGTCAAAAAAAAAATTTTTAGTCCGGCGCCGAGTTGGCCGGCGCCCAGTTGGCGGCGCCGAGTTGGCCCGGCGCCCAGTTGGCCCGGGGCCCAGTTGGCGGCGCCGAGTTGGCGGGGCCCAGTTGTCCCATTCCGTGTGAGCTAAGGTGAACCTAATTTTTTCGAGAAAAAAAAAGTTGCTCCGATTTCAAAAAATTTTATATATCTTTGCGTTTAGATGATTTTGAAACTTTTAGCTCACACATATACTATACTATAGTGTGAGCTATGGTGATCCTAATTTTTTCGAGAAAAAAAAAGTTGCTCCGATTTCAAAAATTTTTATATATCTTTGCGTTTCAGATGATTTTGAAACTTTTTTGTTGCGCCGTCTGTCTGTCTGTCTGTCTGTCTGTCTGTCTGTCTGTCTGTCTGTCTGTCTGTCTGTCTGTATGTCTGTCTGTTGTAGGGGTCAGCTAACAGCTTAATTTTAAAAATCTACAATGGCAACTTAATTAATAATTTTACTCAGTTAGAGGTTGAACCGTAAAGAAAATTCATTTATTTTTAACACTCACTATTGTACGATATTAAATTAAAGTAACTCACGTTATTGTATTCAACCCATCATATCACTTAACTTTGACTTTGTGGAGACTCTGAGCTTAAATTAAATAATAAACGAATAGATCCAAGCCTTTTTATCAACTCTGTTCGATGATGAAATATCCGCCTCGCCTCGAGACAAAAACGGCGCCAACGCTACCTAATTTTAATTAGGACAGCCAAACAAGGCAATGTTTGCATGGCTTTGCGCATTGCTAAAAATAAAAGCGGACAGACCTCGAAGTTAATCCCACTAGGCCAAACTTTGATACTTTGTATGACCTTAAATGGTGTTAGAAACAGAAAACCACGAGGCAGGACATCTCGATGTTGTTCCCCACTTTAAGACTTGTTATAAAAGCGCGATCTGGATAGCAAAAGGAATCAATCGGAGTAGATTAATCGGAGTAGATCAGTTGTAATATTTAAATCAATCGGAGTAGATAAATCGGAGTAGACTAATCGGAGTAGATCAGTTGTAATATTTAAATCAATCGGAGTAGATAAATCGGAGTAGATTAATCGGAGTAGATCAGTTGTTATATTTAAATCAATCGGAGTAGATAAATCGGAGTAGATTAATCGGAGTAGATCAGTTGTAATATTTAAATCAATCGGAGTAGATCAGTGTATTAATTTTAATCGGAGTCATGATCTCTGTTAAGATCAGTTCAAATCAGTCAAAAACTTAATATCATTCGTAATAAGTTATGATTTTTGATTCCAAACCAAAAAGTGAAAATAAGTAAACAAATAATAAAAGTGACTAAATGTGCCAAAGGTAACTGTAATGCCACAAAACAAAAAAACTAAGTAGTGTTAAATATTAGTGGTGGCATTCTGGCTGTAATTATGGTGAGAGATTTATTTTGAACTTTAATCTATCGGTTGTTGCTTAAAATTCGTGGACTATGAAAATTGACTTTGAATCATTTTGTTTTACCATACAAACTTTTGCTTACAAGACCGTTTTGCTAATATGTTAACTGATAGACTATGGTTAAAAAGAGTTTATTGAAAAATATGATTTTAATGTTATAAATTTAACTTTTGTGTGACTTGAATAAAAATAACGACATGCAATACTTTAGAATATGTATTATATTTTATTTATCAATATATAATAACTTGCTTTAAAGAAAGTGTTTAATTTATATCAATAACACGGTTGCAAACAAAGCAATATACGCTAAAACGCTTACGCTAAAAAGATGGTAAAGATTTTGTAACTGCACCCGGGGTAACTTAGAAAAATATTCGCTCGGTTTTCACGAAACCCTGGGGCAGCTTCACAAATGGCGCAGTCGGTAGGATGATTTTCTGAGAGACAGAGAGAGAGAAGTCCTAGAATAAGAAGAAACAAAAAAAAACAACAAACTCAGAAAAGTTTTAGGTCCCCTTTGGACAGTAAATAGCTTTTAATATGGCAACCGAAAACCCTTCAGCGTCACCCATAGTATTGCAAGTCCCGCCGCAGGTTCAAGTAGGCATCGAGTCGATCCCGACCTACGACGGACAAACCAGCGTTGATGAATTTTTAGCGCTTATCGAAGAAACTGCTTCGCTAGACACTAGTCATATGGTTCGCTTCTGGCAGACAACCTTAGAAGAAAATAGAAATAGAGTAAACTGTAGTGCAGTTGACCAGAAACCCAGGGGCTCTGCTGAGGAGGAAAAAAGATGGGAGTAAAGATCGAAAGGGTAGGGATATTTGCGTGCACGTCCGAAGGAACCCCGTTTAATATGGTTAAAGTACAAGTAAATAGACGTGTATATTCAGCTATAGTACATAGTGCATTATCCCTGATAAAAACCCATAGAGCAAAGGGGTTCAACCAAAGAATTAATTAATACCCACATTAGAAGAAATATTGTTTGATTTATAGATTTAGAAGTGCCTCAACAATTTTTATTGAAAAAAGTTGATAGTATTGGAGCTTACTTAGGTTAGATTTTTTGCAAAAATATGGAAAAAATGGGGAAATTATTTAATGTACGCTTTTAAAGAGAGAAGTACCCTTAATTAAAGAGAAAATAAGTTTCGATAGTTTGTGCAATAAGATATGCAAGCAAACTTCCGTTCAGATTAAAAATTTTACAAGAAAAATAGTGTTTAAAAAGAGTCGACGAAACTTACTTTGTCCCAGGAAGGAAGAAATAATTAAAGTTCTCATGTAAGTGCCGTTACTGAGAACTTGTACACTGAATCGGCGGCAACCGGTCTCAAGTGTCTTAACAACTCAAGGATTGATTCTTCGATCCAAACGACAACCCAAACGACAGAGGAAGGGAAGCCTGCAGCTTCCGACAGCAGAAACTCTTCAGTGAGAAAGAAAAAACAAAATTATTCGGAATCGAGAGATACGGTTTTAGAGAAACCCCAGAGAAGTGGAGGCCCGAAAAGTAGGCCTTTCCAGAGCAAGTAGTAGCAGACAGAAAAAGAAAGAAAGAGGTGTGTGTACTTAAAGGACGACTTAGTTATACCGCCGCATATTCATGCACTTTATTCAGTAACCGTTCGCCAAATATCCAAAGTTGATACCCAGCAAATGGTTCTGGAACCAGTAATGAATAATCCTAAGTGATTGCTTGTGGCAAGAGTCTTGCGCAAAACGGCTTTAGCCAGAGTTTTAATGCAGAGCAAAGAGAACAAGAAGTTTGACAAGTGTGTTCTGAAGATATTGCCGAGATTTTTAAATAGCTAAACCTCAAATTGATTAAAAATCGACAATAGAGTTAGTTGCGAACGGATTTGATGGGATTTCCCTGTTAATACTATGCAGACAGTGGTGAAGAAATTTTGATGGGCATTTTAGGTTTAGTTATTATAGATTTAAAAAAAAGAGGGAAGCAGAGAAAGAAGCATCCCAAGTATATACCAATGAGAAAAAGTAGAAGAGACATTTGCACATATAGAATTTAGATGTGATCTAAATGCAGAATTGGATGGTGAGTTTAGATATTGACAAAGTTGAGTTTAGATAACTTTGATCAATATAGAGAAATTATGAAGTTAGACCAATTATTTTATAAGATACTGTGGAGATGCAGTACCAGAGGTGATGTGAAAAGTTGGTTGAGCTGATAATAAAGAAGTTGTTGCTAAAAGAGAGCAGTTTTAATGACCCGGGATCATTTGAGTTTTAAGGTAGCTGAGAGAGGGTCAGTTACGCTGATTTGGTAGCAGGCAGATGGTCAGCTACTGTGACAGAGATAGTCACGGAGAAGTTGTTGAAGACATCCAATGAATCAGTAGAACTTAAGCAGTTTTGAAATGGAAAATGTGCAACGACACAACATTTTGATGTACAAATCAAAATGCAGTTTTCAAAAAAGAGTTCTCTGAGAGTACTTCATTGGCGCGATGCAGGATTTCTGCAAAGTTAGAAAAGTGCGAGCAGTCAACAAAATGCCTTGGTAACAATAAAGCTAAAATAAAATGTGCGTAAAAGAACTAAAGAGAGTTCCTTCTTGTCTCGACCCATTGTGCCGTCACTTTTCTTTTACTAGACGTTAGTAAAAAAAAATAAACCAAACCATCGGACTGGTCCACAATATATTAGACGACAGACGACTTGAAATTTGAACCAGGAAAATACATTAATTGGGTCATAGCGTCTCGACGAAAAGAGAAGTCCTACGTTGTAGTGAAGATGATTAGACCTAGAACAGCAAACAGGGTTAGATGCAGTGCAGATGCCTAGACCGGGCAGAGCCAGTGTCTTACTTGCGGTCGGATTTTGTTTATATTACTTGGTCTTGAAAATTGAAACACGTATCAAATAAAATATTTTGTAGTGCGTCAACTTTATAGGTTGAGATGATATATTTTTTGTTTGCGGTGAATGCTCAAACTAGTGTGCAAGAAGATATTCAGGGTGCGTTTGTTATTACTGTCATGAGAAGTATTTTTTTCGATTTGGGTTATTAAGTGTTTAAATAGTGACAGCTATGAAACTAAGCCCTAGAGGAGCAAATGTTTTATAAAATATGTTATTGGGTTGTATTTGCTAAACTTTAGAGGAAGTTGATTTATATTGCTTTCATGTAAACTATTTTAGGCCGCTAAAGATTAAAAATGTTCTAATTTAAATTTGACATTAGTTTAGGAAATATTATAGCAGTAAATCCTTTTAGTTCTGTATGTGTCAAACTAACCTTTAGTTTTAAGTTTAAAATGATAAATTTTAAAGAGTGCGAAGGCTAAGTAACTTAAAATTAATAAGAAAGGTTACATAAAGTGCAATAAAAGAAAATAATAATTCAAAAGTGAAGTGGAAATTAAAAAAAATAAAAAGAAGTGAATATAAAAGAAAAAGTTTAACCTAATTACAAACGTGTTGGAATATGGTTAGAACGGGACGGCGTCAGATGTAGCTGCAGTTCGATATCTACATGAAAGATGAACGTGCAGATTCTATCCAACCACCTTTTACAGGAAAGCTACGAAAACTAAGAAGCAAGTGAGGTTTAGACATAGGTATTATTAATGCAGAAAAAGGATGTAAGTAGAATTTAAATTTAGAGAATGAAACTTTAGGTAATTTTTTTTTTGGTAAATAGCTTACCCCCTAAAATCATACTAAAACCGATTAATGATTGTACGAAATTTTAATTTCAGCGTGGCATGTATCTTACCTTTAAGCACAAAAGCACAAGACAAATATTATATTTTTGGAAATGGTAATAAATAAAATCTCAATTGTTGCCATTTGAGTAATTCGCAATCAAATAAGTTGATTGTCGAGATTTTTTTTGTTTTGGTTTTGCAGATTAAAGGCTCCTTATAATAGGCCAAAGTAAAATAAAATAATTAAATATTCAGCTCTTTGGAAAGACATAAATCGTTTCTGTCGACAGAAAGTTAGGGCCTCATAAAAGTGGGTCAAATTAAAGCGATTGTCGCACACTCCCAAGAGACTTTAAAGTAGGTAGGCGTTAACAGACGTTCTTAGACAACTGTATCAAATTACTAGGAATACTTAATAAAAATTATTGGTATACAATAATAGTAGGTCAAAAGAAAATATAGGTCAACATAAAAATAAAGTCACAGAGATAATCGTAATATTTTCTTTAATGATATTCTTATTTAGGTTTTTTTTTACAATTTTTACTTAATCTAACAATGCACAGCAATATCTCTTAACTTAATTTAAAATAAAGTGTCTATTATCTATCAAGGTAAATATTTATATAAACAATAACTACTTAAATTTATGTCACAATAAAAACTATGCTATATTAAAAAAAATAACAAAAAATTCTTCATCCAATAAAAAGTACATAAACCAGATGTAAGCTATTTAAGAGCTTACATTGGTCTTGCAAGAAGGGAGGAATGTAGGGGTCAGCTAACAGCTTAATTTCAAAATCTACAATGGCAACTTAATTAATAATTTTACTCAGTTAGAGGTTGAACCGTAAAGAAAATTCATTTATTTTTAACACTCACTATTGTACGATATTAAATTAAAGTAACTCACGTTATTGTATTTAAGCCATCATATCACTTAACTTTGACTTTAACCACTGACTAACACTTAACAACACCTTACTTGTGGAGACTCTGAGCTTAAATTAAATAATAAACGAATAGATCCAAGCCTTTTTATCAACTCTGTTCGATGATCAAATATCCGCCAAATCAAGGTTCTAAAGCCTCGAGACAAAAACGGCGCCAACGCTACCTAATTTTAATTAGGACAGCCAAACAAGGCAATGTTTGCATGGCTTTGCGCATTGCTAAAAATAAAAGCGGACAGACCTCGAGGTTAATCCCACTAGGCCAAACTTTGATACTTTGTATGACCTTAAATGGTGTTAGAAACAGAAAACCACGAGGCAGGACATCTCGATGTTGTTCCCCACTTTAAGACTTGTTATAAAAGCGCGATCTGGATAGCAAAAGGAATCAATCGGAGTAGATAAATCGGAGTAGATTAATCGGAGTAGATCAGTTGTAATATTTAAATCAATCGGAGTAGATAAATCGGAGTAGACTAATCGGAGTAGATCAGTTGTAATATTTAAATCAATCGGAGTAGATAAATCGGAGTAGATTAATCGGAGTAGATCAGTTGTAATATTTAAATCAATCGGAGTAGATCAGTCGGAGTATTAATTTTAATCGGAGTCATGATCTCTGTTAAGATCAGTTCAAATCAGTCAAAAACTTAATATCATTCGTAATAAGTTATGATTTTTGAATCCAAACCAAAAAGTGAAAATAAGTAAACAAATAATAAAAGTGACTAAATGTGCCAAAGGTAACTGTAATGCCACAAAACAAAAAAACTAAGTAGTGTTAAATATTAGTGGTGGCATTCTGGCTGTAATTATGGTGAGAGATTTATTTTGAACTTTAATCTATCGGTTGTTGCTTAAAATTCGTGGACTATGAAAATTGACTTTGAATCATTTTGTTTTACCATACAAACTTTTGCCCACAAGACCGTTTTGCTAATATGTTAACTGATAGACTATAGTTATAAAGAGTTTATTGTAAAATATGATTTTAATGTTATAAATTTAACTTTTGTGTGACTTGAATAAAAATAACGACATGCAATACTTTGGAATATGTACTATATTTTATTTATCAATATATAATAACTTGCTTTAAAGAAAGTGTTTATTTTATATCAATAACACGGTTGCAAACAAAGCAATATACGTCTGTCTGTCTGTCTGTCTGTCTGTCTGTCTGTCTGTGTGTCTGTATGTCTGTCTGTAACGACCAACGCGCATAACTCAAAAACCGCTTGGCCGATTTTAATAAAATTTGGTACCTAGGCTGGGTCTTGGGTCGAGATGGTCCCATTTAAAAATGGACAAAATCCACCGAACACAAACCAAATAAAAGGGTGGGGGTAGATTTCAAAAATTAGAGTTTATGTGAAAATATGGCGTGTGTGATATTAAACGAAAGGTAATTGAGTCTGCAGTAAAACAAAATACATTTTAATTTATTTAAAAAAAAGGGTGGGGGTATATTTTAAAAATTAGAGTTTAAGTGAAAATATGGCGTGTGTGATATCAAACGAAAGGTAATTCAGTCCGGACTTTAACAAAATACATTTTAGTTTTTGTTTTTTTTAAGGGTTCGGTTCGGTTCGGTTCGGTTCGGTTCGGTTCGGTTCGGTTCGGTTCGGGGTAAATTTCAAAAATTTGAGTTTAAGTCAAAACATGGCTTGTGTGGTATCAAACAAAAGGTAATTTAGTCTGGAGTTGAATAAAATATATTTTAGTTTTTATTTATATTAGCTCACACGTACACTATAACTATAGTACCTAGTGTGAGCTTAGGAGCCCATATATTTGCAGAGTATTTTGTTGCGCCGCCTGTCTGTCTGTCTGTCTGTCTGTCTGTCTGTCTGTCTGTATATCTGTCTGTCTGTCTGTCTGTCTGTAACGACCAACGCGCATAACTCAAAAACCGCTTGGCCGATTTTAATGAAATTTGGTACCTAGGCTGGGTCTTGGGTCGAGATGGTCCCATTTAAAAATGAACAAAATCCACCAAACACAAACCAAATAAAAGGGTGGGGGTAGATTTCAAAATTAGAGTTTATGTGAAAATATGGCGTGTGTGATATCAAACGAAAGGTAATTGAGTCTGCAGTTATACAAAATACATTTTAATTTATTTTAAAAAAAGTATATTTTAAAAATTAGAGTTTAAGTAAAAATATGGCGTGTGTGATATTAAACGAAAGGTAATTGAGTCCGGAGTTTAACAAAAACATTTGAGTTTTTGTTTTTTTTAAGGGTGGGGGTAAATTTCAAAAATTTGAGTTTAAGTCAAAACATGGATGGATGGATGTGGTATCAAACAAAAGGTAATTTAGTCTGGAGTTGAATAAAATATATTTCAGTTTTTAGTTATATTAGCTCACACGTACACAATAACTATAGTACCTAGTGTGAGCTTAGGGGCCCATATATTGGCAGAGTATTTTTATAGTGTCACAAACTGGCATCCAACGTCTTTTAGATTGCCATAGAGTTCCCTATTAAACAAGTGCTCGCCTTGAAAACGCGTATTTATAATAATGTATAACTTGTTATAACTCGAGAACCATTTGCTTAACCAAAAAAACACCTTCTGTAAACTTTGTGTTTCAAAGATCAGAGATCAAAACGATTTTTGAAAATTGTCAATCGGGCGCATAGTTTTTTTTTTAAGTAGCAAAGAGTGATGCCATGACGCGACGAACGCGGCAGAGCCCAGACATGCGACGAAGGGTAAGATATTTTACAAATGCACGGCGGGCCAGGCGAAACGCGACTCTATTAGTCGAGACACACGTAAGTTCGCTTTTCGTTGATTATCTCGCTTTTGCCATTGTTTCCCTTCAATGCTTTTGCGTTGCGATGTCCGTGTAGGGTCGTACTAAATTTTTTGACTTGTTATGACAAGAACGTTGAATTAGTTATTCTTTTTATGTACTGATTACATAATCTAATACAGTGTCTTTAATGTGTGTATGTAGTCAAAACAGAGTGTATTAATATACAATATATATAAAGTGTAAATAATATATAAGTACAGAACAAGTGGATTATTCCTTTTGTATAGTAATTAAAAAAGACCAGCAAGTAACATACGCAGTTTAGAATTTTGTAGTTTTTGACAGTATTTTACTATATAAAACTTTTAGGTATACTTTTAATTTTTGAAATGCACTCAGTGGTAAAATGGCCCGGTCTTTTTCCAGGTGAATTTTGGATTCATCATCAAACTGGGCCATATTACCCTTAATGTCGGAAATATGGCCCACTTTACATGTTTTTAAAAATTAGACGTTTTTTAGGGGGGTTATGAGATATGGCCCATTAAGTTGTATTTTTATATTTGGTATTTATTAGTAAAGATATGTACAGTCGGGGACTTTTTAAATTGCCGCCCTCAAAAATAAGAAATATTCCTATTTGAAATTCGGAAAAGTATTTTGAACCAAAACAAAAGAATTGTAAGCCTTTTACGTCTGTCTGTACACATAAATATTTTTAAAAAAAAAATTTGATTTCTTAAATGACTAATTTTGAAAGAAAAAAAATAGAACGGCAATTTAAAAAGTCCCCGACTGTACAACAAATCAGTCATCTATATTATACAATAGAGATTTTACGAGTATAATAGTTAAACTTGGGCCATATTACCCTGAGGTACCTTACTATGAAATTTCTTTATAGATCCGAATTAGCGATGGATGTTAAAAGCAGTACCAGTTCTGACAGTGAACTTGAATCAAAAATTAAGCTCAATCCCCAACCCAAAAAAGAAGCTACTAAAAAGCAAAGCAAATATTTGAATTATAATTTATGTGCGATCTGTCAGGAGGAAGGAAATTTATCCATGTCAAAACACCTATCGAAAAAGGGTTCTTCGAATGTACTAAAATTCGTATGAGTATTTGTCAAGGAGAAGATCCTAGTATGTTGCATATCATTAATAATGTTAATTATATAAAAGAACAAGATAATTTAAAATGGCATAAAAATTGTTATAAAACGTATACAAGCTCCAAAAATATTTCCTCTTATAAATTAAAACATTGTTACGAATAAAATTGCATTTTTTCCGTAACGCGTTTTTACTAACTGAATTAATATTTGCTTTAAAAAATAACCTCTAGCGACATCTTACGTGAAAGAGTTTAATTAAAATATCTTGTAAATGATTTGCACGCTACCTCTCTGTAGTCGGTGCTTCGTCCCGGCGTTTAGTTTTAAGATATAAAATTTAGAGATATTTATCTAAATAAGAATGCTTTTTATTTTCTTTTTTTTGCTAGAGTTATGCTAAAACTTTACACTTAAAATTACTTTTATTTCTTGGTTTAACCTAATTTAGTTACTAAGATATGCCTTGCCTACAAAATGGGTAAAAATTTGAATTTGCGCGGTGAATTATATGCTCAAGAATGCATTGACTTTACTTTAATATTTTTGCTTTTTTCTACCTTGAGTATATCCATTTTCCATCCTTTTTTATTTAAGTTTTCCCTAATTTTACACATACCTTTACTGCTGTATTATTGCTGCATATAGCAGTGCTCCAACATCCGTCTTGCTATACGGAGCTCATGCGAATATTTGGGGTACTCTCCATACCAGTGATATATATTGATCGCCAAGTGAAATCACATGCGTGCTTTTAAGACCGCGGTCGTGTATAAACATTTTATGGATTGCTTTGATATACTACTGCTACAACTTTGATTCGAATTATTTGGATTCGACTGTGCAGTTGTCCATGTACCAAGTTTCTTTCATCCAAGGGTAAGTCAAAGTGTTTTTGAGCTGCGTTTCTTTACATTTTTTACGTATTCCCTATGCTACTATTCCTAACTAAAAACACAAAAGTGTAACCTAAGAGTGGGAACTATTGGACTGGAGATCCCTATTGCTACAGTTCGGTTGGTTTGTTGACTTTTTCATGCGAAAGACGTCTCGACCGACCATTTTTTGGTCCTTCGAGCCGGATTTCCCGTTCTGCGTAATAGGTGCTCTCAGATTTGCATAATTGTGTTTGAAGTTAGGACTTTACTTTGCGTCTTTTTGAGATAAGGCATATCTTAGGTTTTACATTTTATCTACGGTGTGTCTATTATACGTTGCACGTACCAACTTGCATTGCATTTTTTATTTGTGCAATATACAAATTGCATACAAATTTTGAAAAATTTATTTTTTTTTCAAAATTAAAAATTATTGCGCTGTCGATGTATGTAAGGCTTGCGTTTCCTTGCGTACCTACACAAGTACAGAAACTCTTATCAGTGGCTAAATTTTTTGTGCATATTTTTTAGCATTTATACTTTTTGCTAAAAACTTGCTGTTCTTTACTCGATATTTGCTAAAAGCCCCTGGACTTTTAATATTGCTTTGAGTCTTGGTTTACGAGGGAATTTGAAAAGTAGTACGATATATTTTTTAAATTTGCTTCCCTTATTAACTATTGCTTTACTTTGCACTTTAACCTTTTAAAATGGTAAACGATACCGAAAAAAAGGTAAGCTCGGCTAAGGCCTTGCGTCAAACTGCAGTCAATTAGTTGAGTGTGAGTCTATGCCAATCAGGCGAAAACAAATCCAGCTGCTCACACATGGTTTAAAGTTAACTTTAAAAAACTTTCATCTTGTTGTAAGAGCTTTGAAAAGCATCATAATGCTTTACTGATCTTGATTTCAGACGATTCTGAAGCTCTGGAAGCTCAGAATAAAATACAAAAAGATTTTTTGGATAGATGCGTAGAGGTTGAGGCTTTGCACTATGATTTATTTAAGGTGGAGGCTGAAGAAATAAATCGAAGCCACAATGAAGTAAATAATCAAACAATTTTTTTTCCGGAACCAGAATTTTCTCTTCCCAAGTTAAATGTCCCTCCTTTTTCGGGCGATGTTGAGGAGTTTCCAAGCTTTATTGAGATTTACAATGCGGTTGTACATACGCGTAAGAGCTCGGACATTGAGAAGTTTAAATATTTACGTACGATTTTAAGAGGCCCTGCTTTAAATTTAATTAAAAATATACCTCTTGAAGGAAATAATTATTTACTTTGCTACGATACGCTGATTTCCAGATATGACAATAAGCGCTTGCGTGCGGTTTCTTACTGGAAATCTATCGAAAACTCACCTCGGCTATCCAATGATGACGTTTTAGAATTGCGCAAAATGCTAGATACGTTTAAGGAAAACCTTGATTGCTTAAAAAATATGGGTTATGCGACCCATAATTGGTGCTTTATTACTGCGAACATGCTTTTGGATCGATTAGGTCCCGGAACGCGTAAGTTATTTGAACAAAATCACGCTTCTAATATAATGTCAGAATACGAAGATATTTACAAGTTTTTAGAGCAACATTGCACGGCTCTTGAATCTTTATCTTTGTCTATGAAACAAGATAATGTTCAAAACTCACGACTAGGGAACTTCTCGAGATCCCCCCGTAATCAACGAAATAAAACAGTTTTACTTGCGAACAGACAGTCACAAAAAACTCCAAATTCCAAACAAAACACGTGTTTCTACTGCAAAGCAAAAAATACACATCTAATTTTTAGCTGTGAATCTTTTTTAATGAAACCAATTCAAGAACGCATTGATTTTATTAGAAATAATAAGGGTTGCACCAACTGCATGGCTAGTTTTCATCAAGTAAACTCGTGCACTTCACAAAAAAAATGTAGATTTTGTTTTTTAAATCATCACAGTCTTTTATGCCTAAAAAATAACTCCCCGGCTTCGGTGATTGCTTCTTCTTCTGTGACGTCTAGTGGATCACAAACTAACCCCGTAGAAAATCAGATTACTGAAAATAAATCTATTCTCGCGGGTACTGTGCTTGGCGACTATGACACGTTGCTTTGCACTGCTTTGCTGCACATCCGTGATGCATACGGAAATTGGCACGAAATACGCGCCATCTTGGATAATGGCGCCATGTGCTCCTTTATAACGAAAAAATGTGCGAACACACTCGGACTTCCTAAATCCAACATTTCGCTTAATGTAAACGGTTTAGGAGATATGTCTACTACTGCGCGCCATGCGGTGCATTGTAAAATTGCTGCTATCGATAATAAATCGAAAATTTTTAGTCTAGAACCTGTATTAATAGACCAAGTTTGCGATAAAATGCCAAGTGTATCTTTTAACCAAAATTCTTTGCTGGCCTAAATTTAGCTGAACCCAGTTGGTATAATCAAGCTGGCATTCAGCTTCTTTCTGGCGCGGACCTTTATGGATCACTTTTAGAAGAAGGTAGACTTTATTTTGGTCCAGACACCCCCCTTGTATTAATACAGTCTTTGGATGGAGTTTGCTCGGAAAAATGCCTCTGCAAAATGTTGCTTTTGCATCAAAAAATATTTCCAATTTTATGGCAACTATTTCCACTCCTGATTTAAATAATACCTTGCAAAAATTCTGAGAGTTGGAAGAGGTTCCTACGGTGGAGAAAAAATCACCTTCAGATATTTTTTGCGAAAAATATTTTGAAAAAACTACTATACGCGATGTGGACGGTAGATACACCGTTTCGTTGCCTTTTAAAATCAATCCCGTTGATTTCGGCGATACCCGAACCCTTGCTTTACGTCGGTTGTATTCACTTGAAAAACGTTTGCTAAGTGATAAAATATTATTTACTTCTTCAAGTAATGCAAGAATACTTGTATATGGGTCACATGCGTGCAGTTTCACCCCCAAATAACTCCGAAATTCATGAATACTTTTACATTGCTCAGCATGCGGTTATAAAAGAAAGCTCGAGTAGCACGCCTGTTCGTCCTGTCTTTGACGCATCGAGTCATTCTTTAATAAGCCTAGCCTAAATCAAGCCTTTCACACGGGTCCTAAACTACAAGAAGATTTAGTTAAAATTTTGCTTAATTTTCGGCTACATAAATATTGTTTTGTTAGCGGTGTTATGCCCGCAGTAAGAAAAACGATAAATGCAATGGACTGTATATAATTTAATTAAATGATGCGCGAACAAACATAAATATATTGATATGAGATTACGAAATAATCAAACGTCCATAGGTAAAATATTGGTGCCACACAACGGTAATCAGATACAAATGCACTCACCAGTTTGCAGCCTTTTTCTCCACGTTCTAAGGGGCCCCTGATTGGATCTAATGATGTCACCACGTAGCTAGCGATTAACTAAACTAGAAAGTAGCAATAACGGAGCTACCAATATGCCTCAAAATGGTCAGTAATCTTAGAATCATAGCTTGGAATGCCAATGGTCTCTTGCAACATCAGCAAGACTTGCAAGTTATTCTAGACATAGAAAAAATTGACGTCTGTCTTGTGTCAGAAACGCATTTAACTAACCAGTCTCACATTAAATTTAAAGGTTATAAAGTGTATCATACAACTCACCCTAGCAATACTGCACATGGGGGAAGTGCTGTAATAATTAAAGAAAATATATCACACTATGAGGAGATGGGATATAAAACCATAGAGATTCAAGCTACATTAGTAAGTGTAAAAACCAAAACATAAACATTAGTCATAAGTGCTGTCTATATACCACCAAGGCACTTACTAAAGAAAAATCAATATCTTAATTTTCTCAGAAAATTAGGAAACCGTTTTATAATTGGAGGTGACTTTAATGCAAAAAATACCTACTGGGGATCTAGACTGACGAATTCTAAAGGAAAAGAACTTTTGCAAGCTATTAGTGAATATCAATGTGAGCCGATATCAACTGGTAAGCCCACATACTATCCAACAGATCCAGGAAAAATTCCAGATCTAATTGATTTTTTTATAGTAAAAAATATATCTTTAAGTTTTGTAGATATAGAAGAAAGTTTTGATTTACACTCAGATCATTCACCTATTATTCTAACTCTTAGTAAAAACATAATAAAGAAAGAAGCAAATATCTCACTAGTTAATAAACTGACTGACTGGATTAGTTTTAAACAAAGTCTGTCAGAAAAAATAAACCTATCAGTACCATTGCAAATGCCAGAACAAATCGATAAAAAAGTTTATTATTTTGTTACAAATATTCAACAAGCAGCTTGGGAAAAAAGTCCAAAACCAAAGAGAATTTTTAAGGGAAAAAACTATCCAAAGGATATTAGAGACCTTATATTGGAAAAAAGGAAACTAAGAAGAAATGCTCAACAATATGACGCAGCGCATTAGGCGAGAAATTCTAGTAATAAAAAATGAATCTATTAACCATTTTCTTATGAACTTACAGATGATAAAAATACCGACTATTCCCTTTGGAAAGCAACCAAAGGTTTTAAAAGACCAATTATCCAAATTCCACCCATACGAAAATCTAACAACCAGTGGGCAAGGAGTAACGAAGAAAAAGCAGATATTTTTGCAAGTCATTTAGAAAAAACATTTCAGCCCCACGAAGCACCAGATGAACAATTTCATTTAAATGAACCCCATCAAATCGAGGACCATATTAAGCTTACATCACCAAAAGAAATATTAACAGAAATCAAAAATATTAATTCGAAAAAAGCCCCAGGGTATGATCTTATTAACGGGGTAGTCATAAAACAACTCCCCAGAAAAGCTATCGTAAAACTATGCAACCTAATTAATGCGTCTTTTAGGCTTAGGTATGTACCTAAACTGTGGAAAGTTGCCGAAGTTATCATGATTCCAAAACCGGGAAAACCACTCCATGACGTGTCATCTTACAGGCCAATATTTTTGCTGCCAATTATATCCAAGCTCTATGAAAAATTATTGCTTAAAAGAATAAAACCCATCATAGAAAGACAAGAAATTATTCCATCTCATCAATTTGGTTTTCGAGACAAGCATTCCACGATAGATCAAGTACACAGAATTACTAATATAATAGAAAAAGCACTAGAAGAGGGAAAAGTTTGTTCTGCAGTTTTTCTAGATGTAGCACAAGCATTTGACAAAGTGTGGCATGAAGGCCTTAATTTTAAACTAAAAAGGTTTCTGCCAAAACAATATTCGGATATTTTGGAATCATACATATCTGATAGACATTTTAGAGTAAAACAGGAAGACTCATACTCAAATTTAAGAGAAATTCAAGCAGGCGTGCCCCAGGGTAGCGTACTAGGCCCTATCTATACTTATTATTCACTTGTGATATCCCAAAGCCAGAAAATTGTCACTTAGCAACATTTGCCGATGATACTGGTTTATTGACGGTAGAAAAATCTATTGAAAAATGCATAGAAAAATTTCAGGATGCAGTCACCCAAATTCACAGTTGGACCACAAAGTGGCGAATAAAATTAAATGAAACCAAATCAATTCATGTTGATTTTACAAACAAAAATATAAATCACATACAAATAACAATTAACAACATTCCAGTACCCTATTCGAATCAGGCAAAATATCTAGGTATGACACTTGATGCCAAATTGCGCTGGAAAGCACATGTTAAGAAAAAAAAAAGAAGAACTTGAGATAAGGTATAGAAAAATGAACTGGCTAATTGGAAGGAAGTCCAATTTAACAATTCATAATAAGTTACTGCTTTATAGACAAATACTGAAACCAGTATGGACATATGGTATTCAACTATGGGGTTGTGCTAAAGAGAGTAACATTCTCGTTGTACAGAGATTTCAAAATAAAGTATTAAGAAACATTGTGAATGCACCTTGGTACGTTCGAAATAGTGACCTTCATCGAGATCTAAAAATCGAAACTGTAGCAGAGACTATAAAAAAGTACGCAAAAAGCCATGAAGATAGACTCCATCGGCATGTGAATGTGGAAGCAATTCAGCTTCTAGACAATACTATGCTAGTTCGACGACTAAAAAGAGTGAAGCCGTTTGAGCTAGTAAACTAAGTGAATTACACATAAAACAAAATAATGCTATAAACACAACACAATTGTGAGTTACAGACTAAAGAAAGCGGGGAGAACTGTTGAGTGAACCCTAAGTTTAAATCTGACTTTTCTAGTAAATTAAGTTGAAACAAAATTGCTAATTAGTCTTACTGACTAGATTGTAATAAAAAAAAACACAGTGTGTTTGACAAATAAAAAATAAAAAAAAAACCACGTAGCTGAAGGGCTGAAGTTTCTAGTTCTATGCTTCAGTACACCAAAATCGAGCACTTTGAGGTGTAGAAATTTGAAATAGTTGGAGAACGAAATTAACACGCCATTTTCTCGAGGCGGTCGACAAGGATCTCACTGGTTGTTGGTGCGCATGTCCAAATACGCGAAATGCGCTCTGTCCTTCATAGAATTGTGTGGTTTTAAAAATATATAAACAACCGCGAAATTTAGCGGGAGCTAACATAACTGCCCTCCAAAACACACAATTTTAGAATCTCAACCGGACAGATATAGATATAAGAAAAAGAATCGACCGATAAATATAAATGAATGAAAACCAATAAGTATCGTAAGTTTATTTAGAGATCACGAAATCCCGAAAAAGGCAAAACAAACAAACAAAAAATTCAAAAAAATAAAAATAAAAAAAACCTATTGTAATACCCGGTAAAAGGTAGAAAATTAAAATTACTTTTAATTTGGCAAGAGGCACAGTTTTACAACTGGCCGCTTATAAACACCGGTAACCGTTTGTGCCGTCGCAACACGCACCTGACCGTCCCCGCCGGGATGCAGTTCGATGACCCGACCGACCGGCCATTTCAAAGGTGATTGAATGTGATCACTTGTTATGATAACCAAATCATTTAACTTGATATTTCGGGACGAATCAGCCCATTTGTGTCGCTGTTGTAGCGTATGCAAATACTCTATAGAATACCGTTTCCAAAAATCATTATGTAGTTTTTGGATTAGTTGCCATCTCGAGAGCCGATTTAGGGGAACCTCGGACAAATCTGACTCCGGAATATCTGAATTAAGGGGTTCAAGTGTCAAAAAATGCCCAGGGGTAAGAGGTTGAAGATCGTGTGGGTCTGAAGAGGCAGGAGATAACGGGCGACTATTAAGTACGGCTTCTATGCGACAGGTAAGGGTGGACATCTCCATGATAGACAACTTCTGGTCGCTGACAACTCGAACAAAGTGAGTTTTAAAACTTTTGACGCCAGCTTCTGCCAGGCCATTGAAATGTGGACTGAGAGGAGGTCCCAGATGCCAACGAATAGAAAGTCTGGTGGCAGCACTTCTTGCGTAATCAAGTAATTGGTTACGAAACCCTATATAATTACTGCCTTGATCTGACCAGCATTGCGTCACGCTTTCGCGTCTGGAAATGAATCGATGGAATGCACCTACGAACCCTTCGGTGGACAGTTCCATGGTTAATTCCAAATGCACGCAATGTGTGGCCGTACAGACAAACACACAGACATACGATTTGAAAGCTTCACAACCACGGTAACGATGAGGAGTCACAAAGAAAGGTCCACAAAAGTCGATAGCTACACTCGAAAAAGGTTTAAGTTGATTGATTCGATGAGCGGGAAGTGAACTCATTATGGGCGGCCTATAGGGTTTAGGGTTGACTCTAAAACACTGCAAGCACTTGGATATGGTTCTTTGAATTGCCCGTCTAGCAGATAATATCCAAAATTGCTGTAAAAGCAGATTATGTAATGTTTTAAACCCAGGATGAAGGTATTGTCGATGAGCGGACTCGATAAGAAGAGTAGTTAAACGATGGTTACTCGAAAGTAAGACGGGGTGTTTTGCAGAATAAGACAAAAGGTCAGATTTTTGTAATCTGCCACCGACTCTAATGATATTATTTTCATCAACAAAAGGTGAAAGTTTTCGTAAAGGTTTCGGTATTGGTTTATCCTTAGATAACGCGGAAAAAAGCTCAGAAAAACAAGAACCTTGAATGCGTTTGATAAGAACGTATAACGCACTTTGCATCTCACCGGTGGTAGGAAAAACAATATTCTCAAAAATAACTTTTTGGTCCGGCGGCTTAGTGGGTTTTTGATAGGAATGTGTTTGAAAAAAGTTAACTATTCGAGGGACATAACAAATAATACGTTGAGTTTTTGATATAGATGAATATTTGATAAGAAGCTGATCTAAGAAGTTGACATCAATTATCGCATTGCAACAGACCTTTGGCTTTTCCTCCAGATTAATATCTCCGAAATCAATCGGCATTTTTGATTTATGAAAATCGGGCCATTCGTTTTCGGGAGACCACAAAAACGACGGTGCGTTCCACCACATGTCATGTGACATAAGCTGTGAAGGGGTGGCCCCCCGTGACGCAATATCGGCTGCATTTAAAGCAGAAGGAATGTAGCGCCATGAGTTTGAAGGAATGATGTCTTGGATTCTACTGACTCGATTTCCAACAAAGGTTTGCCAGCGATTAGGAGGGGATGAAAGCCAGTGCAATACGACTTGCGAATCGCAGAAAGTAACGATATTTGTAAAAGTTATTTTTCCTTCATAGCTAGATAAAACGAAGTCAATCAATTCGCTTAAAAGAAATGCGCCTAGGAGTTCTAGCCTAGTCAAAGTTTGTGACTTTATAGGCGCGACCCTAGATTTTGCAGATACGAGAGAAACAGATATATTATTCTCCTCCTCTACCCAAAATATACGACGCCCGCGTAGCCTCGAATTGAAGCGTCACAGAAGCCGATGTTTTAACAGGTATTGGTTTTTGACACTTTGATTTGTCGGGGTAATTAAAAATTGGAAAGAAGCGGGAATTCAGAACGAAGATTGTTCCAAGAGTCGATGATAGAAGAATCTGGTTCTTCGTCCCAGCCTATTTTTGATATCCACAACTGTTGCAAAATAAATTTTGCTTGTAGCAACAAGGGACAAAGAAAACCTAAGGGATCGAAGATTGTTCCTATGATAGATAAAATACCACGTTTGGTTGGGGGGTTTTCCTTCATTCGGCAATGTCGTTTTTTGGATGCCATTGAAGTCCTAAAACTTTGATAAAGTGGGGTTCCTCCTTGTCGAAAGAGAAAGGCATTTGACGATCGGACTCTGGAAATGTTGTCAATAACTCGGGACAATTGCTTGCCCATTTTTTAAGTTCAAATCCTCCCGACTTCAACAAATCATTGAGTTCTGTTTGAAGGGAGAGAGCTTCAGAAAGCGAAGGGCTAGTTCCCAAGATATCGTCGATATAGATTGACGTTTTTAGAACAGTACTAGCCATAGGAAAACGTTCCTTTTCTCTCTCTGCCAGCCCATTTAAGGTACGCATGGCTAGAAAAGATGAGCATGTCATGCCAAAAGTGACAGTAGAGAGTTCCCACACTGAAAGTGGGTCATGTGGAGAAAACCTCCACAATATCCTTTGATAAGGACGGTGATAAGGATTGATAAGGACTTGACGGAACATCTGTTTGATATCAGCAATGTAGGCAATAGGATTAAGACGAAACGTAAGAAGTAAAGAAGCAATATCCTTTTGAAGTTTCGGTCCAGATAACAATGTGTCATTGAGACTAATATTTTTTGGGGTGACTGCCGAACAATCCCAGACTACCCTTAATTTTGTACTTAAGCTTTCCGGCTTTAGTACGCAATGATGTGCTAAAAAACACGATACGTCGACCTTTGGTTGACTAGATAAAACTAAACTCATATGATTAGAATCGATATAGTCTTGCATGAAACTTGAATAGGCAGTGTACAGCTCAGGATTTTTGATTAATCTATTTTCTAGAGGTAAAAATCTACGATAAGCTTGCGGATAAGTATTTCCTAGGTCAGGGTTTATTTTATCTTTAAACGGAAGATCTACCATGAATCTACCGCTCGGTTGCCGTAATACACTAGCAGTAAAAATTGATTCTGCTTGTTTTTCTTCCTTTGATAAGATTTGTTTTTTAGGCAAATGTTCGATTTTCCAAAACCTATGGAGAATGACCTCTAAAGGAGGTGAATGACTCGTTAAAAAACAACTGGTTCGTTCCGTAAGACTACCTACTTCGTCAAACTTTCCCATGACGACCCAGCCAAAGATAGTTTTAAGGGCTGAAGGCTGCCCTACTTGTCCAAGAACCCTGCCCTCCTTGAATATCTGTGCGAATAGCTCGCAACCAATAACCAGGTCTACAGGTCTAGATTTGAAATAAGATGGGTCGGCAAGTTTAAGGTTTTCCAAGTGTTTCCACTGATTATCGTTCAAAGAGAATGTAGGGATATTGGAACATAGTTGTGGAACAACAATTGCTTCGAAATTAAGTAAAGGAGTGACTTGTCCTTGTGGCTTAATGTGACATTGAACGAGCCCTTGGAAGTAAAAGAAGACATCTGATTTAATCCGAATATTTCAGTGGTGTAACTTCGCCTAGGAAGATTAAGACGCTGAATACACTTTTCACTGATGAATCCTGTCTGTGATCCAGAATCAAGCAGTGCCCTTACAGGTTGAAAATTTCCGCAACCGTCCATAACATCTATTATGGCGGTGCATAAAAGAAAGGTACCTGAAGGTCCTGAGGCATTTAATGACACATGAAGATTATTGACAGGTGGTGTGTGAATGACAGGACTAGTATCTTGGCTTCCAGACTCTTGATTAGTTTCTAAGATATAAGTTAAAGTGTGGTGCCTTTTACTATTGCAAGTCCTGCATGAATATTTTGATTTGCACGTATCTACACCATGCAAGGGATGAAAACACGCTAGACATAATTTTTTCTGCTTGACGAAAGATAGGCGATCGATAGGTGAGAGATCAAGAAATGTTTGACATTTCGAAAGCACGTGACCTTGATTACACCGGAAACATTTTATTATATGATGATTTATAGGTAGGCTATTGCCCAAACTGATTTCGCATAGAATTTGAATTTTGATAGGTAGGCTTTTGCCCAGACTGATTTTGCATAGAATTTGATTTTTGATAGATAGGCACCTTTTTGGGTGCTGTTGATTGTGTGTGATTCCAAAACTTTACATCTTTTTTCTAGAAATTGAAAAAGTGACTGAAAAGTGGGAATTTCGGTATTAGTATTGGCGTGACTCATTTTGAAATTTGAACGCGTCGGAATATCCAATTTTTCTAACAAAATGAAAAAAATAATAAAGTCCCAACTGTCAACGTCAAAGCTAAGTGATTTTAAAATTTCTAGGGATTCAGAAAAGGTGTCAATTAAATTACGTAATTCTTTAGCTGACTCGTTTTTTAAGGTGGAGTACATAATTGAGCTTAAAGCATCATTTGCGAGTTCTCGCTTGTTTTGATATCTATTGACTAATTTGTCGTAAGCAATTTTATCATTTTGATCAGAAAAGCTAATCCCTGATATCAATTTTAAAGGCTCATCCTCGAGATATGAAAATAAATATTGAAGTTTTCGAACGTTACTTAGACTTTGATTTTGATCTATAATGTTATTAAAAAGATCGAAAAAGCTTGGCCATAATTTTTTATCACCTCGAAATATGGGAATACCTAACTCTTTGAGTTTTGGAGTTTCGTTTTGTCGAACATATGATCCCGAAAAGGATGGTGCCTCAACCGGAAATATTTTAGAGTTAACCCCCTTACACGCATAAAAATATTTACGAGCTTCTGAAAGGATCGCATCCTGCGTTTTAAACTCCTCGTCGTCCGCGTCGTCTATCAACATAATGACGTCATTATGTGCCAGCATGCATTTATCGAAGGTTTCATCCAAATCGGAATACCTCACTTGAAACTCGTTTCTCTCTCTTTCATCCGATGCCCCGGTTTGTGAAAACACATAACACTCGGTTATCGCAGATAAAAAACCCTTGCGTTTTTGCATGGCTTTTTTGACAGACATGATTTTACCTTTGAAATGACGAAATTGTCGGTAAATATACAATTAACGCTAAATTAATGCTTCTGAAATAGAAAAATGACGAATTGTCGAAAATATGCACTAATTTATCGCAATTGATAAAAATTGTTTTAAATATCTAAATGATATGGAACACATCTAATCACAGAAATGAGAAATGTTGTTTGTTTATATATATATATATATATATATATATATATATATATATATATTGATAAGGGGTACTTAGCCACCTCAAAACAAAGTATATAAACTACGGTGTCACCTCATATATAACTTTAGTACCTCACTTTTTTGAGGTGACAACGTTTTTCAATAAAAATTTCAAGGACGATTCCTAACATACTGTCACGAGGGATAGAAAATAATGTCCTATTAAGTGAATGACACAAGTTACGTTTATAAGCAAGTGCACATTAACCCTAAACATTCTAAGGAAATGAACTTCTGTATATAGTTCAAATTGTATTAAAAGTAATAAATTGTATATAGAAGTATTATAAACCACGTGGCTAATGGGATTTCGATGATGTTTATACAGGAAACAAAACACATCTCGATATCCTATCAATGGCAAACGGTTTGTAATAAAAGCATCTCCAAAAGAGTTTAGCAGTTAGTTGTACGCTGAGAACCTAACGCCCAGGCTTAGTTAATAGTGAACAAGTAGTACTTTAGTCAAGTATAAGAAGTTAAGCCTATCAAAGAAGATTTGTAGACAAGATGTATTTAAGTACAATGTAAGTAGTAAATATAAGTATTATAATAAAACCATTACACCTAACTTAAACTGTGTTCGTCACGATAAAACCCCCTCGTGACATATGGTGGAGGCGCCGTTATCTTTTTCGAAAGATTTTTATCTCTTTTTGTCATTTTTTTAAAAAGTTATTTTTGTAGAGATTTTAGCATTTCTTAAGGGTTTTTGAATATTGGTAGGTCGTTAATTTTGCTGGGCAGTACATTTTGTAGGCCTCTAAGACAAACAAGTTTATCTTATTTTATTTTTTCTCTTCAGATATTTGTTTTTATTGTTGTTTTAAATATGGAACCACTTAGCAACACACTTAATATGACTCCAATCGTGCCTCAATTTACAGAACCACCTACATTTGATCCGATTTGCAGTTGCCCCGTTAATTTTATAAATGAATACGACAGAATTTGTGACAAAAATTTTTGGCCGAACACATTTAAAATGAGATGTTTAAAGTCCTATTTGGAAAAGCCCGCAAATTTTTGGTACACAAGCTACACACAGACAAACTCAAACAAAAATAAGACATGGGATGACGTCAAAACAGATTTTATAAACTATTTCGGTGGCAAATTTGCATATAAAAAATTCAGAGAACAGTTTAGGCAAAGAAAACAGTTATCCAATGAAAGCATTAAAAGTTATTATTTTTCACTATTATCTTTGTCAAATTTAATTCGTCCTAAAATAGAATTTCTCGATTTCTTAGAGATATTTGAAGATGGAATTTTGAGGGAATTTTATGAAAATTTTAAAATTTTATGTACAAATAACATGACACAAGACAAACTTAAAGACATTGTACTTTTGTTACAGCGAATCGCAGAAACAAAAATGCAAAATTCATACGTATCGGATCAAAATTTTGAGGAGGATATAAACTTGTCGTGTTTTAGTTCAAATTCAAATATCTTGCAAATCAAAGGTTCCATAAATCACCGAAAAAATTTAAATATTTTATTAGATAGCGGATCTTCACAAAACATAATACATAAAAGTTTAGCTGGAAAAATTTTGAAAATTCAAGGGAATAGTAGATTATCTACAGCAGGTGGTCATTTTGTTAACCCATTAGGGAAAACAAACATAGAAATCCAATTTGGCCATTTAAAACACAGGGTTTCTGCCCTTGTAGTGGAAGAACTACCAGTACCTCTAATTTTGGGTACTTCTTTTCTTACACAATGTAAAGTCATTATTGACTATTGCAATAGTAAGGTGACAATAGGGGAGGACTTTTCAGTTAATTTTTATAATTCGTATTCTGGTCCTTTAGACTCTTGCCTCTCCGTCACAGATAAATTTACTAAACGCAAATATGACAAGATTTTTTTGAAATCGCCTAAAATATTTTATTTAGGTCCAAATGAAACACTAAAGATAAAAATTCCATGTGAATTTACAAGTCAGATTTTACATAATTTTCCGAACTTTCAGTTTACTAAAGGCCTTAAAGCTAAGCATCTGGAGTTAGTCTCACAACCAACAATTTTAAAAGATGTTTTTTTATGTTGTTTTATCCAGGCACCATAAGTTAGTAAAAATTTATAGGGGTGCAAATTTAGGCTTTTTTACCAAAAGTAACAATCATAATCTGTATTTTAAAAATGAAAAATCAAAGTCTAAAATTAATAGAAATGTTTATATCAACAATCATAATTTTCAAATAGGTAAAACATCAGCCAGTGACATTGGCCTCGAAAGAAAAACAAAACATTTACGAAATTTTTATCGCAATAACAAGTATGAAATTTCACATTGTAAACAAAAATGCAGTCAAAATCCGATGTTAAATATAAACAAGCAAAATGACCATTACCTGTCTCAAAATACTTTAAATAATTTGGATCATTCAGTTCAAAGGTTGTTTTCGACTTTTCAAAATAGTTCCTCAGAAAACTTATGTAACAAGATTACTCAGGATGCATATATTTATAATAATAATGATAACGATATCAATATTGATGACGGCCAATATTCAGTGCCTCTTAACTAATTGTTTTTTTCTGCTTCTCTAAAGAAATCTCATTAAATAATATTAAATCTGGCATCTGGAAGTACCTATCACATTTTTTTCTTAACAACCAAAGCTAAATTAACCCTTTTAACCCTCCATACATATTTTTTTTTTAAGTGAGAAAGTGTCTTTCTTCTTTTCTTGTAGTTTTTATTAGGCATAATTAGTTTTCTTTTACCGATTCATTGAAATAATTAATTATGTATATTTTTACATTATGAAGGAATGCCCTTTTTAGGCCGCCACCTTCTGAAAATTATACAAGATGGATTTCCATATGGCAACATATTTTCTTAGAAAACCAAATCAATGAGATAAGAATTAGGCAATTGTATTTTATCCCTATTACTTTAGCCTTCGCTTTTATCTAATTTTTTTAAACAATTTTAAGGATGCATTGTTTTAATGCAGTCACAATTGAATCTATTGTGGACCACTGTATGGCAGAAATGTTTTATTACTAAAGTTAGAAATAAAAATTAGTACTTTTTCTTTGCTGTGGTTATATATAAATATACATATTGTTAAAATTTTTAAAGAAATAGCTTAGCTCTATACTGCAGCATTCTATGTATTTTATTTTTCTACCATAAGTACCCAATTTTCGAGTACATTAAATAACATTTCTATCTTTTAAACTTATAAATATGATTGGCAATATCTGGTATACATACACTCACTACTTTTTGCTACTTATTTGCCGAATCTACATTTTTATTATTTTTTCATTTGCCCCAAATTATATTGTCGAATTATCTGGATAAATATTTCTACTCTTCTCGAATAAACTTTTTAGGAAAACAGTAACTCTAATAATTTGTCTATGTTATGGTCACCTATGCAAAATTAAATAAAACTAATTTGCCTACCGAAGTAAGTGTATATATGTCAATTCAGACTAAAATTTAATTTAGGTGTGAGCCTCCAGGGCCAACTAAACTCTAAAGACGTACTTTTGAATATTTTTTTTTATAAGTTTGACTAATTGAGACTTCCTTGTATTTTTTTACTCCAATGATTAATGTCTTCAAAATTTGAAGAACATTTTAACCTAAAAATGCACCAGAACGCGACTTTCTAATAGTAATATCGGTATCCAGATGCCAGGATAGGATACACATATCGATAGGCAACACACACTATCAGTCCTTCTTTTTTACAATATAATTAGGTACGCATTTTAATTTTCAGTACTGTGGTTTGTTAATCCACACATCCATATCATGTTAAATACCTGAATAATAACATATTTTCAGAGTTTTAGGTAATTTTTAGGAAAAATAATAAGTAAGACTAAGGCTAAGAAATACAAAATGGGCCTTATTTGAAAAATAGCAAGGGAAAATGTTCCCTATTGAAAGTGAAGTTCAAGGCCTAAACAAAAAGAACTTGTCAATAATAATTATTGTCATCATCATGATGGATTTATGGTAAAATAATTTGCCAATGAGGTAACAAAAGTCGTAGGTATTATCCGTAAGTATGCAAACTGGTCTTAGCAAAAGGCTTAACGCCTAAACAGGTTATTTAATTTTACGATAGTAAAAACACAGTTTATATGGGCTTTCAGAAGCCTCTTGTTTAAAAAAAAAACCACATCGGAGCTCCGTCTTTAAAAGAAATAAGTTAGAAAAAGTTGATTTTAGTATAGACATATTTTGTGAATTTTGACGGTATTACCCAATGACGTCATTACTTTCCAGGGATCCCAATAGAATTACCGTGTTCGTTCTTCTCGGTTATTACTCCATTTAAAGATAAAAAAGATTAAATGAGTAAAATACTGTTTTGAATTGGCTAGCCAAGTAGTAAGAAGCATATGGATAAGAATGATAGTGTAAGCTGTATATTACAAGATAAAGCAAGCATAATTTTATTGAATTTAACAAATATAGGAATATAGTTTAAAAGTTATACTTAGTGTTTTAGCATATGAGTTTTAGTCGATTTTTTAAGAGTGATCACAAAACTTTAATTTATCTTTTTGTTTACGCCAATGTCAGCGCCCAACAAAGGCATTGGATAAATAATAAGGTAAAAAATTAAGTCGACTTAAAATGTACAAAGGTACCCATAATTATTAAAGCATGAATTTAAAAGTAGTGTTTAATACAGTAATTTTTTTGATGTATGAAAAAAGGCAAATAGAAGTAGATATAAGATGAAGTTATAAGATGTAGTATGTAGGTAAGAATGAAATTATTGGTTTAATTTAAAGTTTATGTGAATGAGCTGGAAATGTTTGTTAAGAAATGTAGGGTATAAGCTAAACAAGATATTTTTAGTATGCGCATTTTAATTATATTATACCATAGGATTTATTCTTTTGTAATCCGATAAGGTTATTTTTGTACCATATGATATTTTGAAAAATATGTATTTTTTTTAGTTAAATATTTATATCTATTACATTTAGGATATACATACTAAAATTCCAAAATTCTGCTTGATAATAGAAACTGTAATTTCATTATTAAATGGGTCAACCCATAAATAAAACAATCAAACGTTAAGGCAGTAAATAGTAAAGATGTTTAATGCATTTTTGTTAACTTTTTTGTTGTTTTAGCTTTTTTTTATCATTTTGCTAAAAATGTTTGTTTTACTCTAAATTACACTTGATATTTATACAATTTATGTAAGAAATAAATATCTAAATCCAAACTAGTACTTTTTTGAATAAGTTTAAATAGATTGAACTTTGAATATATTTTCATAACTTTTATTAAACTGGACTCAATTTTAATTAATATTTTTAATTTATTATATTCACATAAAAAAAAAATTATTTGTGAACATCTAACTGTTTAAATGAAAATCGTCCTATATACATATTGTACTTATGATAATTAAAATTTAGATTATTTATGTTATTTTTTTATACCCATATATTTTTTTGTTACTTTTGTTGACCCTTATATAAATTATTTAGGTATATCATTTTTTAATTATTGTGGCAAAAAGCCCAGATTTTTATAATATTTTTAAATGAAATTAAATGTCTATTTAAATTAATAATTTTTGTCTAATGAGCTCTCGTAATGTATGTTTTAGATTCGCCAGCCTAACTTGCTCCGAATCCAGAAGAGAAGAATCTAATGAAGACTGTATGTGTATGATGTCTAAGCAATATCTCTAAAGGTCAAGCAAAGCGGCCTATGTTTAACCAAAGTTATGCAATCGACGGATAAGCGGGTGAGCAAAGCTGACCGGATAGCACCATGCTCAAGCACAGATAGTCAATCGTCAACCTATCGCAAGCTCATAACAAACCATATACACCAGACCAGCAACGTATCTAGCGGGGGGAGTCAACGTCAACCCTCCACTTTGTCGTGTAGCTAATCAATACGACAACCTAGCAATCCGAAGCAAAATCTTCCCATGAAACTAATTTGAGGTGAAGAGTATTTATGGCGATAAGCAAATAGTAAATGGGCAATGGCTACAGAGCGATCTGCAAACGTCGAGGAAGAATAAGGCAGCATGCAACCCGCAATTTCCGTTGACATAGCAAGACTGCGGTAACATTAACCAGTAACTAGTCATGAAGAAGAAAGAAGATCCAAGAGCAAGTAAAGCTGCGCGAATCAGAGTATTATTTGGTTAATTTATTAATTTGTCGATTGGATTGTTAAATTGTTAATTTTTTATTCTTTTCTTTTTGCTTAAATCAGATTTTAAATTATTTTGTTTAAAACTGTGGGTCCAGTTTTCTTCTAAGAGGGGCATATGTCATGTATGTAATTTGGGCATGCTATCCGGAACTTGGTTGGTTGACCTGATGTAAAAGTATTAGGACGTCAACCTAGGAAGTATGTGGTGCAAACGATTTATGTTTAAGAAACACGTGTGTAATCACATGCTTCTATAAAACCAATCAAGAACGGATAGTCGGGGTTCAGTTCAGTGAGTACGCCAAGTAACTAAGTTTTTAATAGTTAAGTATAGAAGCAGTAAAGAGATGCTGATCGAGAGCTGAACCCGACCGACACATAAATAATATTTGTATCAGAAAACTGGGCCAGATAGTAGTGATTAGTGAGTAAGTATCTTTGTACTTAGTATTAATAAACCCTTAAACCATCTCACGATCCTCTTTATTTGTACGCAACAAGTACACAAATAGTCACGACAACCCCCTCGTGACAATACTCACTCAGCAAGCTGTGTGCAAAATTTTGTTCTGAGGTCACAAAATGGTATATATAGCTACTTTTTGGCCCTGTAGTTCACGTATCTACCCGTGGCGCTAGCGTCGCTTTTACTGTAACTAAACGGTCCACTGAGTCACCTCGGTGGTATAAAACGTATTCTGCGTATTAAAACCGCGTCGCAGCGGCCTCAGATATTTGGCAACATTGCAGATTAGATTTTAGACGCTACGGGTTTCTTTGTTATATGTAATTTATACCTGCTTGTTTTACCCTTTTAATAGAATTCTCAAAAACGAGTGCCTGGGTCTGACATTTTAAGAGGGGCTTTGTAAAGGATTATTATTGTAGTATAAATAATTTTGCTAGTCTTCTTACATTTTTTTGCTTATTCTGGCTGGTGGTTTTTAACGGTTTTATTTAACTTGGCTTGATTGATTTTGTAATATAATAAATTTTTGCGACAGCTATTCAGACACTTCCTATGGGCAAGACTTGAAATTAGTTAAGTAGTTTAACCATATAATATGACGTTTTGGTGCAAAAAGTCCGAAGCTTGGCACAATTATAGAGCAATGCCTGCTCTCGCCGCTTTTTTTTTTTTAAATGGCGCACGAATTCTCTTTTCTTAAATAATTTGGTTTTTGTACAAAGTTTGAAACAAAAATTATAGCCAACAAAATTTTGTACGAAAATGCTAAACTGTGTTTTTTGTTAGACTAAAAACAAGGTTTAGAGGTATGATATTAACCATTTTTTCATTTTGGAATTTGTCCAATTTGTTTTTTTGGTGGCCTTTAAATTAAAAGTTACTCATTTTTGAGAATGATTGAAATGACATGAAATAAAGATAGATAAATATTCTACAAAAATTATTAATCAGTTGCATGGGTAATATTCTTGGTAAGGTACAAACCATAAAGTTTTAGGTCTACCCACATATATGTATTTCTATATTATAGGCAAAACTGAAATAATTAGGTTTTATCTAATTTTCTAAAAACTAAGACTTCATGGGCTATTTTGAAAAAAAAACCTGTATTATTTTTATAGGTTTCGTTTATTAGGTTCGCGCGCCGTATACCATCTTTTCTTGAAACATTTCAGCCGATATTTGACCTATCTAAAACTCTACTTCGGAATGAGCTACGAACCTTAAACTTTGCACAGTCGTAGATCTTCATGGAGTTAACAACCCCTCCAAGTTTCATGGAATTCCATAAAGTAGTAAAGTAGTTACGAAATTTCATAAAACGTCGAAATTGCCACTCACTCACTCACTCACTCATGTGTAGATCATCAATATTCTACTGTACTTCTAGCCATGCTACAAAGCTGAAATTTGGCAGACTTATAGAAGTTATGACCAAACCTCTGGAAAAAATCAAAAAACCCAAAAATTCTAATTAACTCCCCTCCCCCACACCTGTAAAGTTATGTAAAAGTAACATTGCCCACTTCCGGATACGCTAGAGAGCTGAGCTTTGGAAGGCCGATAGTAACTATGATAAGACTATAGAAAAAAATTAAAACACCCCAAAATTCTAATTTACTTCCCTCCCCTATAAATGTAAAAGTGTGTAAAAGTAACATTGCCCACTTCCAGACAGCTCGAGAGCTGAGCATTGGAGGGCTGATAGGAACTATGATAAAACTATAAAAGAAAATTAAAAAACCCCAAAGTTTAATTAACTTCCCTCCCCTATAAATGTAAAGTTATGTAAATTAGCATTGTCCACTTCTAGAAACGCTAGAGAGCTGAGCTTTGGAAGACTATAGGAAAAAATTTAAAATCACCAAAATTTTAATTTACTTTCCTCCCCTATAAATGTAAATGTAAAATGAACTGTGCCTACTTCCAGGGACACTAGATAGCTGAGCTTTAGAAGGCTGATAGGAACTATGATAAAACCATAGGAAAATATAAAAAACCTCAACATTTTTAATATGCATTTCAAAAGTTTTGAACAATATCCCGCATATTTTACTACTTTAAAACTTAAATATTATCCAAATCCTTTAAACAAGCAGTAATCATTTAAAAAAAGGTATGTTGAAAATATGAGATAGAAGGGGAATATTTTACTTTTTGTATCTCTTTTTTGGTCCAGAACACACATTTTAATATGAATGTTTAATATAACGTCCGATAAAATTTTTAAAAACCAGAAGGATCTTTTAACAATAATTCTGCATATTTGCAACCAATTTCTTGCATGAAGTACAAAAGCGCTAAAATTGAAAAACAAACTTTTTCAAAACAATTTACAAGAAAAAGCACATTTCAAATATTGTGTGGCCTATTAAAATGCGTTGTGTGACATTTGTGGCAGCTTAAAGACGTTGCCGCCCTTTTGTGACACTATAATCAGAATAATGACAATCTGCCAATTTCTGATACAAAAACCCACTGAATAATTAAACAAATATCTGGAAGCAGAACTGTATTTTCCAGCTAGGTAAAACATTGATATGCCCGGTAACTTTTATACAGTGGAGAAGGGGGGGGTTCAGAAATAAGAAAATTTTAAGTGCGCCACATTATTTAATACCAATGTTTTACAAAGAAGTTCTTAAATAAAATACAGTTCAACCCAAATGTTGTAGCCAAACAATGAAATTCCACCTACTTCCGAGGCTTCCAGAATATTTGTGTAATTAAAAAAAACCAAAAAAAATTGACTAATAGACAAAATAAAAATTCTAAAAGATTGAATTAAGATGACAAAAATAGAAGCACTTTACAGGCAGATGGACTCCTTTAACAGGTCATAGTGTACCTACATCTGAGTCAGTAGCGTAGGACTCAGTTATATGAATGATTGTTAAAAAAAAATATATATATATATACTTCCAAAATTATTCCGTCATAGGGGAGATCTAGACCAAATATCTGCTGTCATCATTCTACATTGGGTAGAATGAGACAGACAGTAACCCAGTCCGAGATCCACCCCATGAGGTAAAACAGTGTAAAGAAACCGCTAGAAAAAAATAATCTCATCTCTCTTTTGTCTCCGCAAAGTTGGTCACTGGGTTGCACAAATAATACAAAAATTTAGTTCATCTTGTGTATTTTAAGGGCTGAAGTTAAGATTAGAAACATGAAATATGCTAAAAAAAATTAAACAAGTTCGGGCCAAAATAGCAAGGCACTCCAAATTTCACAGGAGAAATTGTCTTAAATAAATAAAATGAAGGAAAACAAGTCAATATAGTAAATACGCCGCAAAATTGTGGTTATGACGTCATACCGTTACCTTGCGTTTACAAGCAATGTTAAAATTATATTGAAAAGTTATCTGGAAAGATAATGTCTAAATTATACTGAAAATTATATGAAAAGATTGTCCAAATTATATTGAAAAAAAATTATATGAAATGGTTATGTCTAAAGGCTTGCTCCTACCTTGGTCCTGCAATTATTTAATTGTGAGTTTGGTGTTTTATTAAACCTGGAAGTGGTGTTGTTCTCCTCCTGCTACTCCTGTCCTGGTTTGCCGCGTCTCCCCTCGTGCTTGCTTAGCACATGGTGCTAGGGCAGCACATGGTGGTCAAAAGGTTGTTGGCTTCTTGCCCGAGCGTAAAACCCTGTGGAAAATGAAATGATTCAGTTTCCTGCAATTCGTCAATTTTGCACGAAGTTCCCCTACAGAGCAACTTAAATCGAGAACCCCATGTCGACTCAATAAAACAAAGTAGATTTAAACAGATAAAGTAAAATAACCCTACGTACCTTTCCCAGGGTTACAACTGGCTCGTCCGGCTTCCCACCAGCGTCCAGCACAGCTGTCGGTGGAATGGACAGGGCTGTAGACAAAGGAGAAAAACAATATATAGTTTTTTCCCAACACGTGGTTAAAAGAAAAAATTAAAAACGCCAAAAGTTCCCCACGTCTTTTGTCAAAAAAAAAGTACATTTCACACGAAAAATAATTACAATTTGGGAGGCAAATATTATCTTGAAGAGTCCTCAAATAATAAAAAAAATGAAAAAAATAAAATCGAACTTACCACTGCTCTTATTTCCGTAGAAAGGGCGTAGGCCGCCTTAAATCTCTCTATGTAGAGGATATGAGCCGTCCACGAGATACGCCTCACGACGGACTCACTCTTTACAGTCTCTGGGACAGAACCTGCAGTTTTTGCAGTGCCACTACACAAAAACAATGGCGATCCCAGAGACCTGTTGCCGACCCAGCCAATTCTTTTGAAAAGCGACCAGGCAGAACACCAAAAAAAATGAAGTGGCCGGAAACCGTTTTGTAAATTTGGTGGGGAGTGGGGACAGTAAAACGCAATACCAACCAACCAGAAAAACCCGCGGTTTTCAAACTAACCAATGAGGAAATACAGCAATAGTTCCATACCGGTATATAGGGGGCAGCATTGACCAAGGGGACATTGAAAATATGTAAAACGTGCATTGAGGTGTTGTCGGATCTATTTCCACGGTTGAAATTTTTATAACAAGGACGTCGAGACACCCTCCATACATAGACCGAACATTTGCCTACCGGACTGTAAGAAGCTCAGCATTGAAACCATCAACTGTAAAATCAATTACTGAAGACCAAGGCATGCATTAAACCCAGGAATATTCGAACACTCAACCAATTCCCATATGAGTAAAGCTATACTGAGCGCAGAATTTAGTTGCACTCCAGTTACAGTCTTAGTCAAAAGTTTCCTTCGCTCTTTATAAATGTTTTCTTTAATATTCATATGGTTTAATCGCCATTTTTGTAAAACATTTCTACAGTAATAAAGTTGTTTCTGAACCTGAACCCAAAAATACGCACTGAACTGCTTAAAGGCACAAGAGTGTTCAGATGCCAACCCACACGATTTCGTCTATTCCCCCAGTCTTGGTTTTTATCCCTCGTCCATCTCCCATTTACAAAAGGGCATAACTCGTATTTATTTTATCCTTTCCCTATCAAATTAATAAAGATATCAAAGTGGCGGAGCCTCGGTTGTTCCTGGTCGACCCAAATATGTTTTCGTACTATCAAAGCTAGCTATGAGGTTCGGATTGTCCCAATATCCTCGAAAATAAACGTAAGGGAATGAAATGTTCATCCAAATGTTTCCTTCCTGTTACTAAAACCATTTGTGATGCGGCAACGCCGCCCTTCCTCAGCAGTACAGCTGTTTAATTTCGTCAACGTCAAAAGGAATCATGAAATTTTACGGATAAACAAACCAACCAAAAGTTTTCATGTGATTTTCCCGAAACCTGTGATCCTAAATTCCAATTACGATGTCCAGATAATACGGTGTGCGTAGTGTCCACAGTAATTCGATGGAATGTCTCCTTTATAAGGTAACTTTTTGGACACTATATAACCTCCAGACCTAGCTGTATAAAATACCCTTAATTTGTGTACAGAAAGACGAGTTGAAGAGCCTTGATTATTTACCTTAATTAACAAATATGTAACGTTGCCTTAAACGTAAAAATGACACGTTACATAATCCCCCCCCCAACTTCAAGACGATTAACCTAAAAAGGTTAATCAGAGATGTCCGCTGCAGACTTAAGGTCTTTGGCATGCCAACTCCCTGGCAGTACTTTACCCGATGGTTCCTGAAGCTCAAATATCCATGGAGAAATTTTATTCCTAATCACATAAGGACCAACGAATTTCGGTGCTAACTTCTTCGAGAAAAACTTCGCAGCATCCGACAAAACATAATTTTTCTTCCAAACACGCTGACCCACAACAAAGTTGGGTACCCTTGTACGCAAATTATACTGAACTACGTTTTTCTCTCCAGCCACCTCTAACCTTCTCTTAACATCCGCATAGAGCTTCCGGAAACCTTCGTTCTTACTTTCAGCTGCAGTTTGTACACCATTCTCTTCAGATAACAAAACTGGGTTGGAGTAATCTTTTCCTGATAAACACATATTCCTACCAAAATTAACAAAGAAAGGAGACATCCTGGTTGTCTCATGGGTTGCAGTACGAATCGCGCAGGCAAGTTTATGTATTTGTTCGTCCCACTTCCTGTGGTTGTCTTTCACATAACAACATAACATGGTTTTTAACGTGCGATTCGTCCTTTCTGTTGGATTTGCTCTGGGGTGATAATACGGATTATACTGAATTTTAACCTGATAACTCTCACCAAACGCTTAAACTCATTACTTTTGTACTGAGGGCCATTAGTATCAAACGGGGTACTCCGAAGACCATAAATACCTGCTCCTCAAGATGCTTGACAACTGCTTGAGTAGGGGCTGTTCGCATTGGAAAACTAAGGAAAACTTACTCAAATAGTCCGTAACGACGAGAATCCAGCAATTACCCTTTGTCGAACGAAGTAGGGGTCCTCATAAATCTGTTGAAATAATTTCCCAAGGACGAGTTGGTTTTGGGTGAGATATCATCTGATCAGATACACCTTGTGTATCCCCTTTATGAGCTGCACAGACAAAGCATTTCTTTACAAAAGTTGCCACGTCCTGGCGCATTTTTGGCCAATAATATTTTTCTGCCAGTCTGTGGAAGGTTTTATACACACCCATGTGTCCTGCGGTAGGAGGATCGTGAGCTTCTCCAATAATTCTACGCCTATGATCTTTGGGAACTACCTCTTTCCAATATTCGTTAGATGGTGAAAGTTGCGGGTATTCTTGTTTGACATATTTATACAACTTATTATCAGTGTATCTCCAATTCATAAATTTTAACGGTGATTCTACGACCCTCTTTACCATCTTTTGGTACCATCGATCTTTAATTGCTGTTGAAATATCTCTGGGCTGCGAAATTGTATCAATCATGGGTACTGCGCGAGACAACATGTCCGGGACAACTAAATCTTTCCCTTTCCGATGGATTACTTCAAAATCATATTGCTGCAGTTTTACAGACCAACGAGCAAGTCTTCCACTGGGCTCTTTTAAGCTATGAAGGCATTTTAAGCTAAAATGATCTGTTATGACCTTAAATGAGATCCCCTCAATATAAGGCCGGAGCTTCTCTATCGCCCAAACCAATGCCAAACATCCTCGCTCGGTGGTCGTGTAAACCCGTTCTTGCTTAGTCAAAGATCGACTCAAATAGCATATGACTTTGTCTCCTTCAGGATAAAGCTGCGTTAAACATGCTCCTATTCCATATCCTGATGCTTCTGTTTGAATGACAAATTCTTTGGTATATTCTGGACATGTAAGAATCGGTGCAGTCACTAAAAGTTCCTTAATCTTAATAAATGCTTTTTCGCAGTCTGGAGTCCAATCGAACTTTTGATTTTTCTTAGTTAGAGCTGTAATTGGAGCTATTATCGCTGAAAAATTCTCTATGAAACGTCTATACCAGGATATTGTACCTACAACTCTACGAACTTCTCTGACAGTTCTTGGCCTCTGGAGCTCTAACATGGCTTTAATTTTATTAGGGTCAACTCGGATGCCTCGGCGGTCCACTACGAATCCTAAATAAGTCATTTCTGGCCTACACAGTTGGCATTTTTCCCAACTTACCGTTATCTTTGCATTCTGTAATCTTCGTAGGACTTCCTCAAGGATTCTAAGATATTCAGAAAAGCTCTGTGTGACAATTACGAGGTCATCGAGATATACGTACACGTAGGGGTCTAAATCGTTCCCTATGATGCTATATATGAGTCTTTGCCAAGTTGCAGGTGCATTATGAAGACCAAATGGTAACCGCTTAAATTGGAAGAGACCTCGTCGACAGATGAATGCTGTTAGGGGCTTCGATGATTCTTCCATTGGTACTTGCCAATAAGCACTCTTAATATCTAAAGTTGACAAGTACTTAGCATCTTTCAATTTGTCAAGAGTCTCGGATACGAGTGGTAAAGGATAACTATCACGCGCCGTCACTGAGTTCAATTTGCGGTAGTCTACACAGAAACGATATTTCTTTGTGTTTTTCTTTTGTACCATTACCACTGGTGAAGCCCATGAACTACTACTACGTTCTATCACATCCATTTTCAGCATTTCGTCGATTTCGTCATCAATAAGTTTTTGAATGACCGGTGAGACCTTATATGAACGTTGTCTTATCGGTGCTGCATCTGTTGTAATCTTTTGCTCTACCCTGTCTGTACATCCTAGTGAGTCACCCATAATAGTCTTATATTTATCGACCAATTCCTCTAGTCGTTATGATTCATAAGGCGTAAGAGTAGTTTGTTGGTCTGATGTTTCTAAAGAACAAATCACATCTTTATTATCGGCAAAGTGCCACTCATTAGTACTTAAGTTCGGTACTATCCCTATCGAAATCCAAAAATCTAATCCTAAAATCAAAGTGTGCGGTAACTCAGGAACGACGACGACCTCTATTAACCTAAATTTATCCTGAACTCGCATAGGAAGCTGCACTATTCCAATACTACTCGTGCTTTGACCATTTGCCACAATACAACTCGTCTTCTTCGTCGTATCAAGTGAAAAACCAAGCCTCTCGATGATTGACCAACCATGATTCCCTAAAAAGGTACGTGAAGCCCCGGAGTCCAACAAACCTAATAACTTATTTCCGAGCACATCCACTTCTAAATATGGTGTCTCATCTTTACGAGCATGACTTATCACATAATCTAAGACGTACGTTAGCCTATCGGCCGATGCTTGTTCAGGCTGACTCGAAGGTCGACCGCCTACGAGCGCCTGGGTCCGTTTCCCTGACGATTACAATTACGACATTCTCTTACTGTAACCCCTGCCTGTCCACACGAATAACAATGCTTACCTCTAGATAATGCGCACCCGATTGCCATGTGTCCTGTTTGGTTGCATCTATAACAAACAACGTCCCTATTCGCCCTACCAGGTCTAGCACCTTGTGGTGGTTGTCCATCTCTGTCATTTACACTAGACTGACCACTAGCTGGTTGTTGCCTATCTCTATCAGCTCTAGCAGAGAAACTGCTTGCTGGCTGCTGCCTATCTCTGTTAAATCTATTATCAGGAATATTCAAATTCTGTTGATTTGATGTCCCGGCCCCTGATATCTGAATTGCATCAACCCCTGTTGGAAAATCGTCAAAATCGCTCTCTACGTCAACGTAGGCCAAGTCAGGTTCAATAGATTGGTTTCTTCTAGGAGTAAAATTCTCCTCCTCTAAACCATATCTCTGGTCTATTCTACGACACAAATCTTTTAAATGTGATAGGCTATTGACCTCAGTAGCAATCAACCCTTTCTTATAGATGTCCGCTATATTTCTGAAGACGATAGCTAATTTTGCCTCTTCAGAAACAGGACAGCCAAGTCTTTGGAAATATGTGTTCATGACAGCAATATAGGTCCCTATAGACTCTCCCGGGCCTTGTATACGTTTTTGAATCTCCTTCAATAGCTTCTCGCCATATGAAGAAGGAAGATATTCTGCCATGAACCTCTGTTCCAGCTGTTCCCATGTATGGACTTCTCTTCGAACATCTTTATAAAAAGTATAGGCTGACTTTTCAAAAAGATCAATGCCTGAGTTCAGTAACACCTTTTTGCTAACTCCTCTAGCCTGACTCAACTCGTCCACTCTCTCGAAAAATGCGGTGACGGAGATTGTACCCCTCTCACCTGTAAAATTTAAGTTCCACTTATGCGGAGGTACAGGTGCAACATGATATAAAGTACCAGGATCACTTGACATTGGTACTGGCGACGAACATGAAAATGGTCGTGACTGAGCAATTGGTGCTATGCTACTTTGGAGGGCAGCTAAACTCAAAGGAACGGTAGACGGTTGTTGATACTGAAAAGCTGTTGTACCGTAATTCTCAATCGGCATAGGGAGTGGTGCTTGTACTGATGTTTGAGTTGGGTTTGTAAGCACTTGCATTTGCAATGGAGCCATGACCGACGGTTGGTTTGTGGGCTGTTGAGCTGTTCTTTGTGTGCTCGAGTGCTGTGGCTGCGGGAGTTGAGACTGGCTGGGAATGTTGCCAACATTTGTCGAGTGATCTGAGCTTCGACTCGTTGATTGGGTTTCAGATGCTTCATCATCATCTGAGGTCACGCCAACTCTTAATAAATCTGTTGCTTGGCTCTGCAACCTTCCAATCAAACTCAAGGTTTCCGCAACCACATGTTCCAACCTTATAGCGATTTTTCTAAACTCTCCCCCTTTGCTCGTACCAGAGAACTTCTCTACCAGCGGTACCAGACTATCAAGCTTCTTCATGCAGCTAAAAGCATCCTGGCCAAATTTAAAGGGATACGGAGGGTATCTCATACTTCCATCGGTCCTTTCTCTCTGTCTAATCAGTATGAGCTGTTGCTTCATCTCTTCCACCGATCCAATGGCTATGCCTCTCCATGTTAATTCATAGATTAACTCGTCCTTGACTAAGTACCTTATGTCAGACAACCGACTCAAAGAAACAGGTGCCTTTTATATTAAAACTTTAAACTTTAAAACTCTTAATTATACCTCCCAATTATAAAACTAAACCACGCAATAACAAACACAAAGTTCACTTTAAATTCACCAGTGAAAATCACTATAAATTTTCTCACAAATGTAGAAAATATAAAACTTAAATACGGGCAGACGCGAACAAAACCGAAAAACACCGGAGCAGTAAGAAAATATTTAATCATAATTTATGTTAAGTATTTGTACAACCAACTATGACGTCCAACCTTGCAGAGAGAAATAACTACTTAAATCCTAAATTAGAATTAACAAGTAGCCATAAAAAAAAAGTTAAAGAAAAATAAAAGAGAGACAAGAGTTTTGGCAGTGTTCAGGTCTTATGTTCCACTCCTGCGTGAGTAAAACCAAAAAAAAAAAAAATAATTGCGCTTATCCTAGCTGAACTGGATTAAAATTAAAGTTAAGTGATGTTTGTTTACCTCAGCAACCGAATAGGTAAATTTATCCCTAAATGGAACGTACAATAGACTACCTATAACAAAAAATCCCAAAGCTGTTGTACACAGTTAAAGCTAGGGTATACTCCTGCTATTGCAGAACGGCTCCACTAATAAACTCCTCAAAAAAACCCAAATCGCCGTATACAATGATTTTTCTAAAAAGAATAAATCAAAACCCACTTTAACCTGCTTACCTACTCTGAGTTTACACGAAACCTGCATTGCTTAAGGTCACATCATCCCTTAATATATAAGTGAACGCAATAAACCTCGGAACAGATGTTCATGTTATAGAAATCGTAAAATATGCTCAATTAAAAAAAAATCCGCTTGCTGAAATTGCGTTGAATTAGACTAGTAAGGATGTTGTGTGTAATTCAAAAAAATTTAAAAAAAATTACCGATGTTATTAAAAAATTTACAGAAATAACGTCTTGGTAGGACTGCAACTCTCTAATCTTCATTAAAATGAAATTCCCAAAACTTAAACTAAATTGATGCAAACCATGGTCAAGAAGACCCTAGGATCGTACCGAAAGGTGTCCAAAAATTTTTTTTTTAAATTTTTGGTGGCGACCACAGTAGCCCAATAATAAAAAAAATTATATAGTGGCTCACTACAATGTTCAAAATATTACTCTACCCTAATAGGTGGTTTGGAGTAGGGAGAGAAAAAAAATTAAAACAAATGATGATAGGTTGTTAAAACGCGAGGTTTCAAAATGAAATTATATTTTAATTCACAAAAAAAAATATTTAAATAAACTGGTAAAATCATTGTAGGGACAAGGTACTACTATGCACCAAAAAAAATTTTTTTGCAACAAGAAAATCAAGTTTCCTTCCTTAAAAAAAAATATTAAAAAAAATATTTAAAAAATATTTTCAAAAAATTTTTTTTTGTGTTTAAGTGGGGTTGCAGTTCCTATTAGTGAACGTTAGAAAAAAATTAAATAAAATCAACACCAGAAAAATCTTATTCGAGTTGTCAACAGTTTTTGTTCTTTTCCTTTAAAAAAACAGTTGTCAACTCCCTTTCCTCTCCCAAAACTGTGGCAATGTGAAAAGTAAATGAGCTAGAAAAATTAATTTACTATACAAAAAAAATGTTGAAAATTAAATTTACTTAAGAATCATAAGGTATAAAAATCGTAATTGCAAATAAAAAAACCAATCAGTTTAGGAAAAGTTAAAAAAATATTCATGTTACCAAAAAAAAACAACCGATGTTAGTGTATTTGTTTAAAATTATTACTTAAGGAAATAAGCAACGTTAGTACTTATTTACTGTACCACTATAATGTGAAGAACCTTTGCAATCAACTCCGTAAAGAATTATCTTGTGTGCACTTTAAAAAAAAAAACAAATATGGAAACAATTTCAAGGTTCACCTATAAGAACGTTGTAAAACTAAATCTGCCTACTCAAGTGTCTTTACACACAACATCTAATCAAAAAAAAATTAGTGCTTAATGCATTCTCAGATCCTTATTCCTGGAGTTCACGAGATATAAAATTAAGTTGGGCCCTTTCCACAGCTATTAGTTAAAGCAAAATTACCAAATGTCCAAGGGCTAATGAGACCCTATCACCTACAAATGATATTTTAAAATGAAACAGTTGGGAATAATCCTGCGTAAAAACCAGAAAACAAAAATCAAGAAGCCAAAACTATTACATTAATTTTAAAAGATCTCAACAAAACTCGGCCTAAAACCAAAAACTTTTTATTAGACATTTCCCCTATTTCCTAAGTATAATGTCAATAAACCCAAAAACTTGTGATTTCCATTCCAATCCCATCTGGACTCTATATATTTTTCCAACGGTTAAACGCCCACAGGCGAAACAATATCTTATTTCAAAGAAAGGTGAAGATGTTTTGGAGCGCCCTGTGAAAATAGGACACTATTATGGAAAATTGTTCAGAGCAGTGTTCTTACTAATTTTTAACCTAAATATATCTAGTTCCCTCATGTGCATGTTACTATTTTAATTCCTATGATAATTAAGTAGATCACAAAAATTGTCTTTCTCCGCAAATCTGCAAGGTCCTGGAAATCCTAAAAAGATTAGCAGGAAGTCCTCGTTCCTCGATTTCTACACTCCGAACCAAACATTTCTTCCATTTCCACCCAGCTCGCGGGAGGAAAACCCCTAATTATTGCAATGCAAAAGGTACTACTATCATATTATGCATAACAAAAAAAAATATATGCCCTCTTCATCGTTTAGTCGCATCAAAGAAAACCTATTGTTTTTAAATTTATTCTTAGGTTGAAATCATTTAAAAAAAAAACCAATGATCTTAAATTTATTGTTTAACCTGAACACTTTCCCATTTATTCCACAACAGTGTATTGTAATTTAAATAATCTGCTTCATTATTTGAGGTCACCAGAATGAAATAAAAAAAAAAATATTTCCCAATTGTCCACAACTTCCAAGTTTTCATCCCTAAATACCTAGGTACTTTCTCAGTCTAACACCATCCATCGTTATCCCACATAACGCTTTAATTTCAGAAGCAACAAAACGAAGATTAAGTGAAAAAGCTAAGCAAGTAAGTTGGAAGTTGCTTTACAATGGGCGCAGATGTAAGGCCCCCTTAAGTACACGCCACTGTCCTGAACTGCAAACTAACAAAAAACTGAAGACTAGCATATCTGCCGTCAAACAACATTTGGCATGAAATTAAAATAATTCCATATCATACCAGTATCCTCAAAAAAAACAAAACGTTTTTTACTATAAGACCCAAACACTTAACCAATAAATCTTGTTATTTAAAATTATGATTCGGAAGTAAAAAGATTTATTTATTCCTGCCTAATCAACTAAGACAAAAAAAGTTCACCTTTTTGTAACTCAAGAAGTTCCCGTTTGGTCCCCCAAAAAAAATATAACCTGTCTGGTCACCCTTTAAAACTACGACCACTATACAAACCGTTTTGGCCAAAACAAGAATTCGAGAAGTTATGTTTACAGAAAAAAAAAAAATCTTTTTAAGAAAGATTAAATTATTTAAAAAAAAAGTAAAATTTTGAAATATTTTTACCAATTACCACCGCCTAGCATTTATATATTTTTTTTTTATTTGTCAAACACACTGTGTTTTTCTTATTACAATCTAGTCAGTAAGACTAATTAGCAATTTTGTTTTAACTTAATTTACTAGAAAAGTCAGATTTAAACTTAGGGTTCACTCAACAGTTCTCCCCGCTTTGTTTAGTCTGTAACTCACAATTGTGTTGTGTTTATAGCATTATTTTGTTTTATGTGTAATTCACTTAGTTTACTAGCTCAAACGGCTTCACTCTTTTTAGTCGTCGAACTAGCATAGTATTGTCTAGAAGCTGAATTGCTTCCACATTCAAATGCCGATGGAGTCTATCTTCATGGCTTTTTGCGTACTTTTTTATAGTCTCTGCTACAGTTTCGATTTTTAGATCTCGATGAAGGTCACTATTTCGAACGTACCAAGGTGCATTCACAATGTTTCTTAATACTTTATTTTGAAATCTCTGTACAACTAGAATGTTACTCTCTTTAGCACAACCCCATAGTTGAATACCATATGTCCATACTGGTTTCAGTATTTGTCTATAAAGCAGTAACTTATTATGAATTGTTAAATTGGACTTCCTTCCAATTAGCCAGTTCATTTTTCTATACCTTATCTCAAGTTCTTCTTTTTTTTTCTTAACATGTGCTTTCCAGCGCAATTTGGCATCAAGTGTCATACCTAGATATTTTGCCTGATTCGAATATGGTACTGGAATGTTGTTAATTGTTATTTGTATGTGATTTATATTTTTGTTTGTAAAATCAACATGAATTGATTTGATTTCATTTAATTTTATTCGCCACTTTGTGGTCCAACTGTGAATTTGGGTGACTGCATCCTGAAGTTTTTCTATGCATTTTTCAATAGATTTTTCTACCGTCAATAAACCAGTATCATCGGCAAATGTTGCTAAGTGACAATTTTCTGGCTTTGGGATATCACAAGTGAATAATAAGTATAGATAAGGGCCTAGTACGCTACCCTGGGGCACGCCTGCTTGAATTTCTCTTAAATTTGAGTATGAGTCTTCCTGTTTTACTCTAAAATGTCTATCAGATATGTATGATTCCAAAATATCCGAATATTGTTTTGGCAGAAACCTTTTTAGTTTAAAATTAAGGCCTTCATGCCACACTTTGTCAAATGCTTGTGCTACATCTAGAAAAACTGCAGAACAAACTTTTCCCTCTTCTAGTGCTTTTTCTATTATATTAGTAATTCTGTGTACTTGATCTATCGTGGAATGCTTGTCTCGAAAACCAAATTGATGAGATGGAATAATTTCTTGTCTTTCTATGATGGGTTTTATTCTTTTAAGCAATAATTTTTCATAGAGCTTGGATATAATTGGCAGCAAAGATATTGGCCTGTAAGATGACACGTCATGGAGTGGTTTTCCCGGTTTTGGAATCATGATAACTTCTGCAACTTTCCACAGTTTAGATACATACCTAAGCCTAAAAGACGCATTAATTAGGTTGCATAGTTTTACGATAGCTTTTCTGGGGAGTTGTTTTATGACTACCCCGTTAATAAGATCATACCCTGGGGCTTTTTTCGAATTAATATTTTTGATTTGTGTTAATATTTCTTTTGGTCATGTAAGCTTAATATGGTCCTCGATTTGTTGGGGTTCATTTAAATGAAAGTGTTCATCTGGTGCTTCGTGGGGCTGAAATGTTTTTTCTAAATGACTTGCAAAAATATCTGCTTTTTCTTCGTTACTCCTTGCCCACTGGTTGTTAGATTTTCGTATGGGTGGAATTTGGATAATTGGTCTTTTAAAATCTTTGGTTGCTTTCCAAAGGGAATAGTCGGTATTTTTATCATCTGTAAGTTCATTAAGAAAATGGTTATTAGATTCATTTTTTATTACTAGAATTTCTCGCCTAATGCGCTGCGTCATGTTGTTGAGATTTGTTTTGTCCCGAGGATCACGGCTTTGTTGCCACTTTCTTTTCCTTTTTTCCAATATAAGGTCTCTAATTTCCTTTGGATAGTTTTTTCCCTTAAAAATTCTCTTTGGTTTTGGACTGTTTTCCCAAGCTGCTTGTTGAATATTTGTAACAAAATAATCAACTTCTTTATCGATTTGTTCTGGCGTTTGCAATGATACTGATAGGTTTATTTTTTCTGACAGACTTTGTTTAAAACTAATCCAGTCAGTCAGTTTATTAACTAGTGAGATATTTGCTTCTTTCTTTATTATGTTTTTACTAAGAGTTAGAATAATAGGTGAATGATCTGAGTGTAAATCAAAACTTTCTTCTATATCTACAAAACTTAAAGATATATTTTTTACTATAAAAAAATCAATTAGATCTGGAATTTTTCCTGGATCTGTTGGATAGTATGTGGGCTTACCAGTTGATATCGGCTCACATTGATATTCACTAATAGCTTGCAAAAGTTCTTTTCCTTTAGAATTCGTCAGTCTAGATCCCCAGTAGGTATTTTTTACATTAAAGTCACCTCCAATTATAAAACGGTTTCCTAATTTTCTGAGAAAATTAAGATATTGATTTTTCTTTAGTAAGTGCCTTGGTGGTATATAGACAGCACTTATGACTAATGTATATGTTTTGGTTTTTACACTTACTAATGTAGCTTGAATCTCTATGGTTTTATATTCCATCTCCTCATAGTGTGATATATTTTCTTTATTTATTACAGCACTTCGCCTAGGGTGAGTTGTATGATACACTTTATAACCTTTGAATTTAATGTGAGACTGGTTAGTGAAATGCGTTTCTGACACAAGACAGACGTCAATTTTTTCTATGTCTAGAATAACTTGCAAGTCTTGCTGATGTTGCAAGAGACCATTGGCATTCCAAGCTAGGATTCTAAGATTACTGACCATTTTGAGGCATATTGGTAGCTCCGTTATTGCTACTTTCTAGTTTAGTTAATCGCTCATCAAGTTTGTTCAATTTCTCCAAAATTAATTGTAGTGTTTGTTCCATAGTATTTTGACTACTGATATTAATATCAGGTATAGTAGCTGTTGCTGCTACTTGGCTGTATGTCCTTGTCACAGAGTTTATAGTCATTTATATTTAGTTGAAAGTCTCTCTTAAATTCACTGACCAGTTTCACGGCCTCACAATGACATTACTTAAAAAATTACTGAACTTTACAAATGAACTAAAAAAAAATCAAAAAATCTTATATCTATATCTGTCTCAGTTAAACATTTCTTTTGTGGTATTATATCTAGTTGGGCTTCAAATTCATTTTCTCTGTATTCAATCCGGAGCAGGCAAAACTTCTCAAGGCTCAAACATAAATGTTTGCCCTCCATTGGCCATGACCAAGCTATGACCTGAATGCAGAAAAAAATACAGAAAAAAGTAATTGTGAACCAGAAAAACTTTAATTGATAGAAATACCCGTAGGTCATTTTTTAAAAAAAATGCACTCCAAAGCCCAACGCTGTATTTTCTAACAAAAAAAATTTGACCAGTCACGAAAACACAACTAGACAACTAAACTGGCAACCAAAGACCTAAAAAAACTGCCTTTCAAACAAAATACCACAAAAAAAAAATGCCAACTGGACCTCTGGCGTTGATCTTCAGCCAATATGTCGCTCTAGGAGTTTTAGCCTTGTGTTCCCTAAACTTCCGAGCTAACTATAAGTAGTAGTACCCTCCTCTGACCCGATGTAGCTGAGTGACGTAAGGTCTTAAATGCCATCAACAGTTACCTCCAAAAAAAACAAGAAAAGAAAATGACAAAGCAAAATAAACTCATTTTCCTTTTCTTTCATTACTAATGAATACTTTCAACTAAACAAAGCTACCATCTGTTAAGCTATATTTACTTTAAAACAACTCAGCCAAGAAAAATTTGTGTAAAAATATTCCAATTTCCAAGTGGTGATATCCCACAAAAAATTAAAATCACCAAAAAACCTGTTGACCTAAATAAATTGACTGCACTAAAAAATAATCTGTGAAACAATTTCTATCTTATCACAAGCAGGAAATGATAAAACATAAATAAATGAACCTAAAGAAAAAAAAATTGTTAGAAAAAACACAGTACCTATGTCATATATTTAAAACGAAAAAAACCATGTCTGGAGGTCCATCCACCTATAAATCAACAAAAAAAATTGAAGTAAATTTACATTGTTGTATTTATTTTTCTTAAAAAAAGTTTAAAAAATTAAAACATGTTTTTCATACAAAAAACTTTAAAGAATTAAGACATGAGTTGGACTCCGTTCAATAAAAACTCCCATGTTTTTTATCCACTTATTCTTCCTCAATAAATAAAAATGAATATTTTATTTTCCAAGAAAAACTTGTGAAGATAAGTTAATAAAAAACTATGAGGATCAACAGAGCAACAACGAATTTCAAATCAACGCTTAAATTACCAAAAAAATATTCAAAAAGTGTTATTTCCAAAAACCAATGATCTTGTTTTTCATTAAAAAAATGATTGGGTGTCAAAAAACACCGACAGCCACTGAAAGCTTTTAACCTGGCTTTGGCTGTACCACAAAAATTTTTTTTAAAAAAAAAATCCAAAAAATTAAAAAAAAAAAGTTTTTTCTTTTTTTTTCAAATTAAAAAAGAACAAAAAAATTACATCAGATGTTAAAAAAACTAGCCAAACCACGTAGGGCGCCAATTTGTGGCCTATTAAAATGCGTTGTGTGACATTTGTGGCAGCTTAAAGACGTTGCCGCCCTTTTGTGACACTATAATCAGAATAATGACAATCTGCCAATTTGTGACACAAAAACCCACTGAATAATTAAACAAATATCTGGAAGCAGAACTGTATTTTCCAGCTAGGTAAAACATTGATATGCCCGGTAACTTTTATACAGTGGAGAAGGGGGGGGGTTCAGAAATAAGAAAATTTTAAGTGCGCCACATTATTTAATACCAATGTTTTACAAAGAAGTTCTTAAATAAAATACAGTTCAACCCAAATGTTGTAGCCAAACAATGAAATTCCACCTACTTCCGAGGCTTCCAGAATATTTGTGTAATTAAAAAAAACCAAAAAAAAAAAATTTGACTAATAGACAAAATAAAAATTCTAAAAGATTGAATTAAGATGACAAAAATAGAAGCACTTTACAGGCAGATGGACTCCTTTAACAGGTCATAGTGTACCTACATCTGAGTCAGTAGCGTAGGACTCAGCTATATGAATGATTGTTAAAAAAATATATATATATATATACTTCCAAAATTATTCCGTCATAGGGGAGATCTAGACCAAATATCTGCTGTCATCATTCTACATTGGGTAGAATGAGACAGACAGCAACCCAGTCCGAGATCCACCCCATGAGGTAAAACAGTGTAAAGAAACCGCTAGAAAAAAATAATCTCATCTCTCTTTTGTCTCTGCAAAGTTGGTCACTGGGTTGCACAAATAATACAAAAATTTAGTTCATCTTGTGTATTTTAAGGGCTGAAGTTAAGATTAGAAACATGAAATATGCTAAAAAAAATTAAACAAGTTCGGGCCAAAATAGCAAGGCACTCCAAATTTCACAGGAGAAATTGTCTTAAATAAATGAAATGAAGGAAGACAAGTCAATATAGTAAATACGCCGCAAAATTGTGGTTATGACGTCATACCGTTACCTTGCGTTTACAAGCAATGTTAAAATTATATTGAAAAGTTATCTGGAAAGATAATGTCTAAATTATACTGAAAATTATATGAAAAGATTGTCCAAATTATATTGAAAAAAAATTATATGAAATGGTTATGTCTAAAGGCTTGCTCCTACCTTGGTCCTGCAATTATTTAATTGTGAGTTTGGTGTTTTATTAAACCTGGAAGTGGTGTTGTTCTCCTCCTGCTACTCCTGTCCTGGTTTGCTGCGTCTCCCCTCGTGCTTGCTTAGCACATGGTGCTAGGGCAGCACATGGTGGTCAAAAGGTTGTTGGCTTCTTGCCCGAGCGTAAAATCCTGTGGAAAATGAAATGTTTCAGTTTCCTGGAATTCGTCAATTTTGCACGAAGTTCCCCTACAGAGCAACTTAAATCGAGAACCCCATGTCGACTCAATAAAACAAAGTAGATTTAAACAGATGAACTAAAATAACCCTACGTACCTTTCCCAGGGTTACAACTGGCTCGTCCGGCTTCCCACCAGCGTCCAGCACAGCTGTCGGTGGAATGGACAGGGCTGTAGACAAAGGAGAAAAACAATATATAGTTTTTATCCAACACGTGGTTAAAAGAGAAATTTAAAAACGCCAAAAATTCCCCACGTCTTTTGTCAAAAAAAAAGTACATTTCACACGAAAAATAATTACAATTTGGGAGGCAAATATTATCTTGAAGAGTCCTCAAATAATAAAAAAAATGAAAAAAATAAAAAATCGAACTTACCACTGCTCTTATTTCCGTAGAAAGGGCGTAGGCCGCCTTAAATCCCTCTATGTAGAGGATATGAGCCGTCCACGAGATACGCCTCACGACGGACTCACTCCTTACAGTCTCTGGGACAGAACCTGCAGTTTTTGCAGTGCCACTACACAAAAATAATGGCGATCCCAGAGACCTGTTGCCGACCCAGCCAATTCTTTTGAAAAGCGACCAGGCAGAACACCAAAAAAAATGAAGTGGCCGGAAACCGTTTTGTAAATTTGGTGGGGAGTGGGGACAGTAAAACGCAATACCAACCAACCAGAAAAACCCGCGGTTTTCAAACTAACCAATGAGGAAATACAGCAATAGTTCCATACCGGTATATAGGGGGCAGCATTGACCAAGGGGACATTGAAAATATGTAAAACGTGCATTGAGGTGTTGTCGGATCTATTTCCACGGTTGAAATTTTTATAACAAGGACGTCGAGACACCCTCCATACATAGACCGAACATTTGCCTACCGGACTGTAAGAAGCTCAGCATTGAAACCATCAACTGTAAAATCAATTACTGAAGACCAGGGCATGCATTAAACCCAGGAATATTCGAACACTCAACCAATTCCCATATGAGTAAAGCTATACTGAGCGCACTCCAGTTACAGTCTTAGTCAAAAGTTTCCTTCGCTCTTTATAAATGTTTTCTCTAATATTCATATGGTTTAATCGCCATTTTTGTAAAACATTTCTACAGTCATAAAGTTGTTTCAGAACCTGAACCCAAAAATACGCACTGAACTACTGCTTAAAGGCACAAGAGTGTTCAGATGCCAACCCACACGATTTCGTCTATTCCCCCAGTCTTGGTTTTTATCCCTCGTCCATCTCCCATTTACAAAAGGGCATAACTCGTATTTATTTTATCCTTTCCCTATCAAATTAATAAAGATATCAAAGTGGCGGAGCCTCGGTTGTTCCTGGTCGACCCAAATATGTTTTCGTACTATCAAAGCTAGCTATGAGGTTCGGATTGTCCCAATATCCTCGAAAATAAACGTAAGGGAATGAAATGTTCATCCAAATGTTTCCTTCCTGTTACTAAAACCATTTGTGATGCGGCAACGCCGCCCTTCCCCAGCAGTACAACTGTTTAATTTCGTCAACGTCAAAAGGAATCATGAAATTTTACGGATAAACAAACTAACCAAAAGTTTTTATGTGATTTTCCCGAAACCTGTGATCCTAAATTCCAATTACGATGTCCAGATAATACGGTGTGCGTAGTGTCCACAGTAATTCGATGGAATGTCTCCTTTATAAGGTAACTTTTTGGACACTATATAACCTCCAAACCTAGCTCTATAAAATACCCTTAATTTGTGTACAGAAAGACGAGTTGAAGAGCCTTGATTATTTACCTGAATAAACAAATATGTAACGTTGCCTTAAACGTAAAAATGACACGTTACAATTGATCGAAGGAGTCTTTTACATTTCAGTGTATGCAAGTAAAATAAATGGATCCATGACGGATCTGATACCTTCCTAGCTAGCATATTAGCACACTTTAAGTGAAGCCATGATATATCAGCCCTGAAAACAGTTTTTTGTAAATAACTCAGAAACTAAAGCTCCTATGAAGTTTTTGGTTATTACACAAATTATTAAGCAAAATGTAGCCTACTATAAACCGCATATTGATTCGACGCTCCATTAGAAAGTTGTCAAAAAACTATCATTAGCGTTAATGGATTTTGATCAAAAACTAATCAGCTCTTTAGAGTGGCGAACACTATTTTACCTGAAAATTATATGAAAATCAGTTCAGCGGTTTGGGAGCTATCGCGTTACGGACAGAAATAATATACACATACACAAACACACACACACACACACACACACACACACACACACACACACACACAGGCAAACAACACACACACACACACACACACACACACACACACACACACACACAGACACACATCACGACGATATTGCTAAGATCGGTCAAAATACACCCAAATATATTTTCGGCGTTATCTCAAATTTTTTTTTCGTCGAAAATAATACCTTCTCTAACCATTGCTTTGCGGGCTAGGAAGGTAAAAATACTTAAATATGGATAAAAATGATTTTCATTTGTCAAATTACGTATGTTTTGCTTTACATCATAATAGCACCAATTTAAAAAAAATTGAATATTTCAAAGAAATGAATCCGGTTTTACCGTTTTACTTAGAAGTATGGGGGCGTACCCAGAGGGGGGGTCTCGGGGGCCCGGCCCTTCCATGCCTAAGATTTTTTTAGAGATTTTCCACATATTTCCTGAATAAAAAGATTAAAGAGTATAAAATTCGCCATCATGAGGCTTCGGGCCCACCCCAGAGGCCTCGCACCCCCCCCCCCCAAGAACTATCCCTGGGTGCGCCACTGGAGTAGGTAGGTACTACATACTTGACATACCAAAGTTGAATTTAAAAGTAAGTCGTCGATCAGCTGTCATCGTTTAATGTAAAATTGTCAAAATATTGCTTGGTACTATTACTGCCTGTCAAGCGCGAATTTTGACCTAAATATAGGGGGGGTAATGGTCGACGGAAAAAATATTTGTGCATTTATTTTTTTAGAGGGGGGAATCACCCCGTTACCCTCCTCAAATTCGCGCTTTCTGCCTTGCTTTACTCCAACAAGTCCCTAATGTTGTTGTTAATGTTTTATTGTGACAAATTTAAACATGACTTGTACAGGTTGTGCCAATTTCGATGTTTTTTGGGGATTTTAGGTATTTCTAGCAGAGATAGATCAAAACAAATGGACTGAGATTGATTTTCGAGACGTTTTCAAACATCAAAGCCGATTTTTAATACATATGGCCGCGTTTGAACTACGAGGGGTTTAACTTTTTAATTTACGAAAATTTTAATTTAACACGCTATAAAGCTGAAATTTGGCATACTGATAGAAATTGTGACCAAACCATTGGAAAAAATCAAAAAACCAGAAAATTCTAATTCACTCCTCTCCCCCATACATGTAAAGTTATGTAAAAGTAACACTGCCCACTTCCAGAGGCGCTAGAAAGCTGAGCTATGTCAGACTGACAGGAAATATGACAAAACTTTAGGAAAAAACTTAAAAACCGCAAAATTTTAATTTAGTTCCCTACCCTATAAATGTAAATTTATGTAAAAGTAACATTGCCCACTTCCAGATACGCTAGAGAGCTGAGCTTTGGAAGGCCGATAGGAACTATGATAAAACTATAAAATAAAATTAAAAAACCCCAAATTATAATTAACTTCCCTCCCCTTTAAATGTAAAGTTATGTAAAAGTAACATTATCCTCTTCCAGAACGCTAGAGAGCTGAGCTTTGGAAGACTGATAGGAACTATGATAAAACTAAGTATAGTAAAAAATTTAAAAGCACCAAAATTTTAATTTACTTTCCTCCCCTATAAATGTAAAGTTATGTAAAATTAGCATTGCCTATTTCGAGGAACACTAGAGAGCTGAGCTTTAGAAGGCCGATAAAACCATAGGAAAATTCCTCAAAATTTTTAGTAAGGCATTGCAAAACTTTTGAATAATATTCCTCACATTTTACTACTTTAACTTAAATATTATCCAAATCCTTTAAAAAAGGAGTGAAATCATAACAAAAACATTTCATGTAAAAAAAGCCAAGTACGCGAGAGTGGTGTTCCGTTAAAAGAATTGAGATAATAGTAAAGCCAAGTTCTCCAATACAAATTTTAAAATGAAAGATTCTCACTAGTTTGGAAATGTTTTGTAAACTTGGCTATTACGGCTGCAAATGACTCTTAGGCACAGTGCTAAATTGAACATAAAGATATTATAGTTTTGATATGACTTGGAAATTAAATAATAAAGAATGTCAAAGCTGCAAATTGACAATTGGTCTCTCCTCAGTAAACACCATATTTCCTATTTCTTTTTCAGATACCGACATGATCATTTCATTTCATGTTTATGCTCGGGCTGAATGAGGCCTAATGAGGCCAAAACGCTTCCCCGAGCTACCTTTACCTCTGAGGACTTGCCCGTAAAACTTTTTTGTTAAGACTTTTTACCTCGTGAAATTCCTTCAAATTTAAAAAAATCCAGGGCTTAGGCTGTCTTCTGGGAGCCGAAACGCGACCTCAAGCCACTTTACCTCTGAGGATTCGCCCGCGAAACTTTTTTGATAACGAATGTCATTTACAAATTCTGACATCACGTAAACATTTGAGCCTTGTGATTGCTGGTGGTTAATATTAGATTAATAATATTCGCGTTGAGCTGTGGCGTATGCAAACACATCATTCCTGTATATGGTTTTCCTGTTTTAAACGGCTTAACTAATTATCACAATATCTTTTTTATTAATTTTTTTGTTACGGATAAATAATTTTTTTAAAAATTCTGTCATATCAATCATGTCATAAACATTGCAAACCCAAAAATATATAAATTAAGATAATGTATTATTTTTTTTTGCATTCCATAGAGTGTATTTTTGACAATTTCCTTTTAATGTTTATCGGATCTATGTGTAGAATTTTTGACAGTAAGTAAACCATTTTTCAACAAAAATTGTATCTAGGACTTTCAAGCTATGCAACTTTTCTGAGATCACAATACCTCAAAATGTGTTTTCCAAAAAAAATAACAGCAAGTTTTTCTATAATAAAAGTATAAATGTTCGGTTTTTTATTTAAAGACAGTACGTAATCTTTTCTTACAAACTTTTGCAACCTTTTAAAGTTGTTATATTTCCTAAAGTGTCCCTAAATAAAAGTAAAACATTGTTACCTTATATTTAATATTTAAATTTAGTTAGATAAAGCTATTGTTGCTTATAGCCTTACGCCATACGTTATCACCTTAATAAAACCGGCAACAGTGTCTGAGGTGGCAGGAAATAGCACATTTCCAAACGTTGTATATCGGTCTGAGGTCCGAACGTATTCCATATATTTATCAAATATTTGAAAAAAAATTATTTACCCCTCTTTTGAAATTCTGGTAAAGGAACTTCCCCTCATGTCATATATGTACCTATATATGGGCTAACACAACTAGAAATAGTTGAGGTCAGGTCGTCATATCCTTAACGCCGAGGTGACAACGCCGAGTGCATCAATATATATATATATATATATATATATATATATATATATATATATATATATATATATATATATATATATATATATATATATATATATATATATATATATATATATATATATATATATATATATTTAATTTACTTTTTTATAATAATTGAGAATTTATGGTTAAAATTATTCCTTAATTGTAACTCTGATCAAGAAATTCGTTAATTGAATAAAAAGCTTTAGTGATAAGAAAATCCTTGCACTTATTTCTAAATATGTTATAGTTATTATTAAGCTTTATATTGTTTGGCAAATTATTATACAATTTTATACCGTTATAAATTATGGATTTTTTAAATAAAAATGAATGTGGTATAGGTTTTTTTTTTTTATTTGTCAAACACAATGTGTTTTTCTTATTACAATCTAGTCAGTAAGACTAATTAGCAATTTTGTTTTAACTTAATTTACTAGAAAAGTCAGATTTAAACTTAGGGTTCACTCAACAGTTCTCCCCGCTTTGTTTAGTCTGTAACTCACAATTGTGTTGTGTTTATAGCATTATTTTGTTTTATGTGTAATTCACTTAGTTTACTAGCTCAAACGGCTTCACTCTTTTTAGTCGTCGAACTAGCATAGTATTGTCTAGAAGCTGAATTGCTTCCACATTCACATGCCGATGGAGTCTATCTTCATGGCTTTTTGCGTACTTTTTTATAGTCTCTGCTACAGTTTCGATTTTTAGATCTCGATGAAGGTCACTATTTCGAACGTACCAAGGTGCATTCACAATGTTTCTTAATACTTTATTTTGAAATCTCTGTACAACTAGAATGTTACTCTCTTTAGCACAACCCCATAGTTGAATACCATATGTCCATACTGGTTTCAGTATTTGTCTATAAAGCAGTAACTTATTATGAATTGTTAAATTGGACTTCCTTCCAATTAGCCAGTTCATTTTTCTATACCTTATCTCAAGTTCTTCTTTTTTTTTCTTAACATGTGCTTTCCAGCGCAATTTGGCATCAAGTGTCATACCTAGATATTTTGCCTAATTCGAATATGGTACTGGAATGTTGTTAATTGTTATTTGTATGTGATTTATATTTTTGTTTGTAAAATCAACATGAATTGATTTGGTTTCATTTAATTTTATTCGCCACTTTGTGGTCCAACTGTGAATTTGGGTGACTGCATCCTGAAGTTTTTCTATGCATTTTTCAATAGATTTTTCTACCGTCAATAAACCAGTATCATCGGCAAATGTTGCTAAGTGACAATTTTCTGGCTTTGGGATATCACAAGTGAATAATAAGTATAGACAAGGGCCTAGTACGCTACCCTGGGGCACGCCTGCTTGAATTTCTCTTAAATTTGAGTCTTCCTGTTTTACTCTAAAATGTCTATCAGATATGTATGATTCCAAAATATCCGAATATTGTTTTGGCAGAAACCTTTTTAGTTTAAAATTAAGGCCTTCATGCCACACTTTGTCAAATGCTTGTGCTACATCTAGAAAAACTGCAGAACAAACATTTCCCTCTTCTAGTGCTTTTTCTATTATATTAGTAATTCTGTGTACTTGATCTATTGTGGAATGCTTGTCTCGAAAACCAAATTGATGAGATGGAATAATTTCTTGTCTTTCTATGATGGGTTTTATTCTTTTAAGCAATAATTTTTCATAGAGCTTGGATATAATTGGCAGCAAAGATATTGGCCTGTAAGATGACACGTCATGGAGTGGTTTTCCCGGTTTTGGAATCATGATAACTTCTGCAACTTTCCACAGTTTAGGTACATACCTAAGCCTAAAAGACGCATTAATTAGGTTGCATAGTTTTACGATAGCTTTTCTGGGGAGTTGTTTTATGACTACCCCGTTAATAAGATCATACCCTGGGGCTTTTTTCGAATTAATTTTTTTTTTATATATATTTATCGGTTTCACAACGTTCTACGTCTTCCGATACCCAATCTCCACTCGTTTCTGTTTGCCCATAATTCATCATCTAGGCCTCTTATTCTTATTTCACTGTCTATTCCTTCTCTCCAGCTTCTCCTTGGCCGTCCTCGTTTTCTTTGGCCAGTTGGTTTCCATTGTAGTATTTGTTTAGGTAGTCTTTCATCATTCATTCTTTGTACATGTCCGTACCACACCAGTTGTTTTGTTCTTATATCATCCACTAAAGTACGTTCACCCACTGTCATAATTTCTCTTATTCTTTGATTTGTAACTCTTTCTCTTTTTGATTTCCCTGCTGCTCTTCTCCAATAGTCCATCTCCGTAGCGGAAAGCATTTTTTCTGTTCTATCCTTGATTGGCCATACTTCTGAGCCGTATGTAATAATACTTTTTATAATGGTGTTATATATAAGCTTTTTGTTATGTTTTGATATACTTTGGTCCCAAATTATTCCATTTAATAAAGTTATTGCTTTTCTTCCTTGTACGTTTCGATCTTTTATAGCTTTGTCTAGTGTTCCGTCAGCTGTAATTTTTAGACCTAAGTATTTATACTCATCACAGGAGTGAATTCGCTGCCCGGTATTTAAGATTAGATCCTGTTTCATTCCACCGATACACATATACTCTGTCTTATTGAGATTAACCTCTAGTCCCCACTTATTGTACTCTTCTATTAGTTTTCGTGTCATATATTCGAGGTCGTCATAATCCTGAGCAACTACTATCTGATCATCGGCGAAACATAAAGTATACAAGGTGGTTTCGTCCAACGGAATTCCCATGTTTTGGCATTTTCTCTTCCATACTTTAAGGACTTGTTCCAAGTATATCTTGAAGAGCGTAGGCGAGATACAGCAACCTTGTTTAAGACCTTTATTTACTTGAAAGCCTTTGGTTAGTTTTGCTTTTATTTTAACTTTTGCCTTACTATTGCGGTATAACTCTTGGATGGCCTTAATTAGTTGTACGCTTATGTTTGTGTTTTCCAACGCTTTCCAAAGCAGATTTAGTGGTATACTATCATATGCCTTCTGCAGATCCACGTAAAGCAGATGCAGCTCTTGACCGTATGCCATTTTCTTTTCAATAACTTGGGTTATACAAAAGAGGTGATCTGAAGTCGATCTACCCGCCCTGAAACCAGCTTGTTCTTCTGCCTCCATGTCTTTATATTCGCTCTCTACTTTATTTCTTATTATTTTACCGTATATTCTGCTTAGCGTACTAGTCACAGATATACCTCTATAATTGTCACATATATCTTTCCTTCCTTTTTTGTGTATTGTGGATATATATGACGTTTTCCACTCAGTTGGGACTACAGTTCCATTTAAATATTTTTGGAAAAGATTCCGTAATCTCCAAAACAGTTCTTCAGTGCCATATTTAATAAGTTCGGCTGGGATATTTCCGGGTCCGGCAGATTTACCGCTTTTTAAGGTTGTGCACACGTTTTTGACCTCAGAGATTGTGAGGGGTACTGGAGATCCCATCGTTCTAATTATATTGTCTCTTGCGTCTTCCTTGAATTCTGCTCTATCTTCAGTTAAAAGTTTTTTAAAATACTCATCCCATTCTTTGTCTGGTATTGGTGAAATGATATCTCTGCATTTTTAATCGATCTTATAGTTTTCCAGCTTTCGGTACTTCTCCTACCTCCTAAGTAAGAATCTATTTTCTGGCACTTTTGCGTCCACAAATGATTTTTCTTATCACTGATCATTCTTCTCACCTTTGATTGCGCGATTTTGTATTCTTGTCTGCTTCTATCTGTCTTTTGGGATAAGTAGGTGTGATATAATTTCCTTTTTTCCTCTATTTCTCTCTCAATCTCAGCATCCCACCAGTATGGTTTTCTTCTTTTAGAAGTTTCTTCCACTAATCCTAGTGCTTCTTTTGCAGCTTGGTGGATGCTTAATGTAATACATTCGTATTCCTCATCTGGGGTTTCACCTGAACTTGTATTAAGTTTTTCGTTCAGTCTTTTTTGTATAAGTTTTTTACGCTGTCATGTTCTAGGCTTAGTAGATTATATTAACAGTGATCAATTTCTTCAATCACTGTATCATCAAGATGTTGTTGATGCAGGCTTCGGCCTTGATAAGGAAAGAGAATTTTGGACTCCAGAAAATAGTGATCACTTCCGCATGTTGATCCACGCTTTGTTCTGACATCTTGAATTTTTAGTTTTGTCTTTTGTTTAGTGATAAGATAATCAATGACGGATTTCAGGTTTTGTGAGGGTTTGGTCCAGGTATATTTGTGTATTTCCTTATGTTGAAAAAAACCGTTTTGGATTTTTAGGTCTAATTGCTCACATACTGTAATTAGCCGGTTTCCATTGTCATTAACAAGATTTTCTCCATATTGGCCAACCGTCAGATCATTAACTCTGTTACCGGTTCTACTATTTAAATCTCCCAATATGACAATTTCTCTAGATGCACTTACTGCTGATATTTCATTGTGTATTTCTTCAAAAAAATTGTCTTTCACGGCTACATTTGCATCGTCGTTATACGCATAGATTCCAGAAATTGTAAGTCTCATTCCTTTTATTGTTATATTCATTTTAATTAGCCTTTCATTGACTGCTTCCCAGTTGGTGATAAATTTTCTAAATCTTTTGTTGACCAAAATAGATACTCCTTGTTGGGCATGTTTTTCTTTTGCCACTCCGCTATAGAAATGGTCATATTGTCCTAGGTTTTCAGATCCTTTTCCTTTCTTTTTCGTTTCTGTTAGTACAGCAAGGTCTACCTTCATTCTGCTGCACTCATGTACTATTTCATTCATTTTTCGATTCATTCCTTGTACGTTCCATGTACCAAAAATCATATTCCTGTTTCTTTGCTTGGTTCGTCTTAGGTTTTTCATTTCTTTCCGAGGCGTTTGATTGGGTTTTTTAACAGTGTACGTTTTTTCCGGGTATCAGAGAGTTAGTCTGATGCCCCAACCCCCAACCTGGAGGACCAGGTGATTTTTGATCGAGGTTTTCTTCCCCTAGCCTTTGACGATTCCAACGCCGGTACTACAAGGCAGTAGTCTTTTATACTATTCCTAAAAGAAAGGGTTGCCACCTACGCTATGATCACCGTACCGAGGTCCATTCTCTCCGCCCTTCATATCGATGTGGTCTTCTCCCGTAACCCTGGGAAAGGGACCCTATACAGGTGCTAACTCTCCGGGTCGAAGAGTACCTGGAATCTACGGAGGGCATTGGTCGATTCATTTCCCCTGATAGACATCTGACGAGGTCTACCCGTACCCGCGAATTAATTAATATTTTTGATTTCTGTTAATATTTCTTTTGGTGATGTAAGCTTAATATGGTCCTCGATTTGATGGGGTTCATTTAAATGAAAGTGTTCATCTGGTGCTTCGTGGGGCTGAAATGTTTTTTCTAAATGACTTGCAAAAATATCTGCTTTTTCTTCTTACTCCTTGCCCACTGGTTGTTAGATTTTCGTATGGGTGGAATTTGGATAATTGGTCTTTTAAAATCTTTGGTTGCTTTCCAAAGGGAATAGTCGGTATTTTTATCATCTGTAAGTTCATTAAGAAAATGGTTAATAGATTCATTTTTTATTACTAGAATTTCTCGCCTAATGCGCTACGTCATGTTGTTGAGATTTGTTTTGTCCCGAGGATCACGGCTTTGTTGCCACTTTCTTCTTAGTTTCCTTTTTTCCAATATAAGGTCTCTAATTTCCTTTGGATAGTTTTTTCCCTTAAAAATTCTCTTTGGTTTTGGACTGTTTTCCCAAGCTGCTTGCTGAATATTTGTAACAAAATAATCAACTTCTTTATCGATTTGTTCTGGCGTTTGCAATGGTACTGATAGGTTTATTTTTTCTGACAGACTTTGTTTAAAACTAATCCAGTCAGTCAGTTTATTAACTAGTGAGATATTTGCTTCTTTCTTTATTATGTTTTTACTAAGAGTTAGAATAATAGGTGAATGATCTGAGTGTAAATCAAAACTTTCTTCTATATCTACAAAACTTAAAGATATATTTTTTACTATAAAAAAATCAATTAGATCTGGAATTTTTCCTGGATCTGTTGCATAGTATGTGGGCTTACCAGTTGATATCGGCTCACATTGATATTCACTAATAGCTTGCAAAAGTTATTTTCCTTTAGAATTCGTCAGTCTAGATCCCCAGTAGGTATTTTTTTGCATTAAAGTCACCTCCAATTATAAAACGGTTTCCTAATTTTCTGAGAAAATTAAGATATTGATTTTTCTTTAGTAAGTGCCTTGGTGGTATATAGACAGCACTTATGACTAATGTATATGTTTTGGTTTTTACACTTACTAATGTAGCTTGAATCTCCATGGTTTTATATCCCATCTCCTCATAGTGTGATATATTTTCTTTAATTATTACAGCACTTCCCCCATGTGCAGTATTGCTAGGGTGAGTTGTATGATACACTTTATAACCTTTAAATTTAATGTGAGACTGGTTAGTGAAATGCGTTTCTGACACAAGACAGACGTCAATTTTTTCTATAGGCATATTGGTAGCTCCGTTATTGCTACTTTCTAGTTTAGTTAATCGCTCATCAAGTTTGTTCAATTTCTCCAAAATTAATTGTAGTGTTTGTTCCATAGTATTTTGACTACTGATATTAATATCAGGTATAGTAGCTGTTGCTGCTACTTGGCTGTATGTCCTTGTCACAGAGTTTTGTGTGACTGTGTTTCTTGTCTGTTGGTTTTGTCTATTTGTACTCACGTTTGGTATGAGATTCGGTTTCTTAGGTTTATTTTTCAATTTTTGTATTTCCTTAGCAACAAGGCATCCTCTGTAGTTAGCAGGATGCTTGCCTCCACAGTAGATGCATTTTGGCTCAGATTCTTTTGGTTTGGGGCATTCTACAGTAAGATGTTTCCCCGTGCATTTTACGCAACGTGGTTCTTTAGCGCAATATTTTTGCGTGTGTCCATAAGATTGGCATCTTTTGCATTAAGGGACTAACTTTGAGGTTTTTAGTGCTTTTATTTCCACTTCAATCCCAAGGATACTGGAAATTTCAAAAATTTTGTTGATATCTTCATCGTGGCTAAATGTGAGCATAAACATGTTAAGAGGTTGTCTTGTTCTCCATTTAAGTTTGTTGCTGGCCTTCAGTGCCTTAAAACCTTTTTTTTGTAGATCAGCTACAATTTTTTGTGGGTCACATGAGAAGTGTAGCCTATTCGCTATTACTCTAATTGGCCTTATTTGTTTGTTTTCGTATGAGTGCCATTGATGCTTTATTTCATTAAGCATTTTAGTAACCAGCCGATAGCTGTCTGCGTCTTGTACATTTATTTTAAGATTTTCATTATTTAGAACTTTTATTTTAACTCCTTGTATGATATTTAACTTTTCATAAATATCATTTAAATTATTTACGCAATTTACCATAATCGGTGGAGGTAATGGAGCTTTTTTAACCTTAGTTGGGGGTTCTTCATTTTGTGTTTTATTGGAGGGCTCTCCAGTGCCCGAGCTTTGTTGTGGTGGTGAGAGTGATGTATCCATTCGACGTTTTTTCCAACCTTTTCCTTTTTGTCTGATCCACTCAGTTTCTCTTGCCAGATCGTTCTCATCAGTAATGTAGTCCATGTCAGACTCTTCTTTTTTACTGACTTTCTCTAAATCTGCAAATTTTCTTTGCATACTTTCCAGTTGACTTCGGAGATAATCCACTTGTACACTAAGTGAATTTTTTTCGTTTTGGGATTTTTTCCATTCGCTATATAAAACTTCTTCATTTTGTGTTCTAGCATGGCTATCCTGAAATAATTCGGCATTATCCATTTTTTCTTGATTTTGTTTGGGCTTTTCGCTAATTTTTAAAACAAGTTTCACAGGTGATGGTACACTTTTTTTGCTTTTAAACATGATATATTATTTATAATACACATTGTATATAGATTTTTAACAAAGGTATTTCGCGCGCGAGGTTTATTGTAAACAAAACAAACTTCGACTTTGACCTCGTTAGTACTATCATGCAGGTACGATGCAATATAACCGTACTGAACTGCGATCGAACGAATACTGGTGGTATAGGTAATGTAAGATTATTAACTTGTCTCTTGAATAAGTATTTTGGTTTATTTCAAAGTAATTTAGATGTTTATTTATCAGACAAATTGTTTCAAGAATATATAAACAAGGAAGAGTCAAAATATTATTTTTGATAAACAAGTCTTTCCAGTGATATCTAGAATTTACATTGCATAAATACCTAATTGCTCTTTTTTGAAGAAGAAACACTGATCTAAATAAATAAATTAAACATGTACCCCAGAAAGGAATGCCATATCGTAAGTTTGATTCAATTAAAGAAAAGTATACATTTCTGCCTATTGATTTACCTAATTCATTTGTAATAATTTTTACACAATAACAACCCGAACTTAATTTTTTATTTAAATTATGAATATGGTTTTGAAATTTTAAATTTTCGTCTATGTTAAGTCCTAAAAATTTAATATTATCTGTAGTATTAATTTTATTATTATTTATATTTATAATTTGTTGAGATATTTCTTTAAAACCAATTACATATGTTTTTGAAAAATTAAGGGATAGTTGGTTTGATTCAAACCAAGTTTTTATACAAATAATATCATTTTTTATATTATTTCAGAGAACATCTATATTTTTATTTTTCCAAAGAATAGTAGTATCATCTGCAAATATTGTAAAATAACCAGAAATTTTAATATTTAGTAAATCATTAATGTATATTAAAAAAAGTATTGGTCCTAGTACTGAACCTTGAGGAACACCACATTGAATATTATTTTTATTTGAATTTAAATTTTTTATTGACACAAATTAAAGGCGATAAGATAAGTATGATTTAAACCAACTTAAAGCGTTGTTTCTCATTCCATAAATAAATATTTTTTTAAGAAGAATTTCATGATTAACAAAATCAAAAGCTTTAGAAATATCACAAAAAATTTCAGCCGCATTGTCATTATCATTAATACTGTTTAATAATTGTTTCATAAAAAAGAATATTGCATCATTTGTATTTTTATTTCTCTGAAAACCAAATTGATTAATATTAATCATATTATTTTCACAAAAATATAATTCTAAACGCGATTTGATAAGTTTTTTTATTAATTTTAAAAGAGTTGATAAAAGAGATTTTGGCCTAAAATTAGATGGGGTATTTTGATCACCTCTTTTATATATTGGAATTATTTTAGCAAGTTTAAGGCAAGAAGGAAAATATCCCAATAAAAATGAATGTTTTATAGCTTCAGATAATGTTTTAATTGCAATAAAAGGTAATTCTTTTAGTATATTTAAGGAAATACCATCTATGCCAGTTAAAGATTTATTGAATTAAATTGAAAGTATATTTAATTTCATCAGGATTTGTTTCATATAATATAAACGCCTTAGTTATGTTGATATCGTTAAGGTATGAAATGGGATCAACATTACAGCTAATTTTTTTAGTAATATTTTCTGCAACAGAGCAATAAAAATCAATCAAATCATTTGGTAATAAATCAGTATTTATGTCAGTTGAAAGTCTATTTCGATTAGTAAATTCATTGACAACAGACCAACATTCTTTTTGGAAATTTGTTGAGTTATTGATACGATTTTCATAAAACTTCTTTTTTGCATGATGTATTACTTTACGGTATGTTTTTTATATATTTTAAAATAGTTTATTAGGAAGTCAGTATTAGGATAAAATTTTGTTAAGGTATGAAGAAAACGTAAATTTTTTGAAGATAAACGAATACCAGACGTAATCCAGTTTTTTATTTTTTGTTTATTTTTAACATGTTGAAGCTTTTATCCACAATTTTACAAAGATTATCATGAAAATCATCAAGTGGGTCATTCGAATTATTAATGAAGTTCCATTAAAAATTTTGACAGTGGAGTTTAAAGTTATTAAAATTTCTTTTGCTAAATATTATTTTTTTAATGTTATTTTCTTTTTTGACAAGGTCAATTTTGATAAAGCATATTGCAAAAATATAGCTATGGTCAGAGAAACCTGGGTCCGACATCTCATAACTAAGATCATCAAGAAAATTTGTATGTACAAATATAGTCTATTTTTGTTGATGAATTAGAGGTTGTTCTAGTTGGAGAGCTAATATGCATTTTAATATTAAATGAAGCTAATAAATATTGAAGTATTAATGTAAAATTATTATTTTTATCTAAATAATCTATATTTAAATCTCCAGTTAAAAGAATTTTACTTTTTGAAGGAAATTTATATAATAAACTTTCCAAATTTTTGATAAAATTATTAATTATGTTAGTATTGTTTTCTGGAGGACGGTATAAGCAGATAATGTATAAATTAATTTTTTTTGAAAAAATAATCGTAAATTCAAATTCTTTTTTAATTAACATGTTGTTATATTTGTCAAATGTTGCAAATTCCAGAGTTTCAAAAATATATCTATTAATCAATGGAATAGTTCCTCCTCCTCTGGAGTTTGTTCTACAAAATTTTGATACTATAACGTATTCAGGTAAGTACAAGGATTCATCACTATTTAGCCAGTGTTCAGTAAGGAGTAATATACCAGGATATATAAGATTATTTAATAAAACTGTTAATTGGTTTGTTTTATTTCTTATTGATTGAATATTTAAATAAAAAATACTAATTAATTGACCAGAGTTTAGACTAAAAAAGACTTGTAAATAGTGGGTCTGTTTATTTCTTCTAAATTGGCAGTTTTTTTTGAAAACAAATTAGTTTCGAAATTGGTAAACGTTAAAGTTTTTAAAACAATATTATTGTATTTTAAATTACTTTTAATACGATCAGCCAAACGTTTATAAAAATTATATCTTGAATTACAATCAAACATATTAATAATTTGAATAGATATGTTTTAAATATAATAATATATATAGTTTAAAGCTTGTTTTAGTCATTTTTTAAGGGCAAACAAATATTGTTATTGTGCATTTTTACTATATTCCAAGAATATTAATATTTACGCTCGCAAAAGAATTTAAATAATACCCATGCTCATTTTATTGTAACTACGTTTATTAATTTATACCCACAGTTGGGTTTGTTTATTGATAAAAATAAGTTAACCCTAGCTTTGACACACAAAATACACCTCCGGTTACTATACAAAATATAATGTATTATGATTTCCCCCCCCCTCCAATAAGGTTGCTAGATCCGCTCCTATTTAAGTACAATATCTTGCTGGTAACATAACTAAAAGGCACACACAGATCTTAGGATCCATTTTGCCTGTAATTTCTATTACCTGTTCATAATTGTAAAAATTTGTATTATATTTGGATACAATATTTTTTTTACCTCTTATTAATACTATAGGATTGTTTGTTACAAGAAAGGCTTTAAATCCTTCACTAAAAAGGATATTGACTTTAAGTTTTTACAGTTTAGTGGATAGTACCCTAAAGCCTGTCCGAAAAATGTTATAGATTATAACAAAAAAGAAAAATGAATTTATTAGCTCTTTTACTATGGTAGCTGAATATCTAGGCACACTATTCGAAAGCAGATTACCTATGTACCTGCTTCTGTTTATCTTTCCTTTAAGTTTTTGCATATAGGCAGAAACCACCGCTAAGCATGTTTTGTAAAAAAATTTAAAAAGTTGTTTCACATTCAATCGTTGCCCAGAGACCTACCACGATAGCTTTGTAGCTAAATTACTAGAATTTGTTTACCTTTTTACAATTTTTAAGAAAAACAATAATTTTCGGAGGGTTGTTGAAAAATATCTGTTTAAATTAGTCACCATCTTATTTTTTTTTAACAAAATTAAAAAAGTTCAAAGTTGCGCTTTTCTTGTCCCCCTAAGTTGGAATCATATGGAAAACTTTTTTATTAATAATTTTAATAAATAAAGTTATTCATCATAAAAAGTTCTGCATTATCTAAAACCTAGAATACAGTCATCAAATATCAAATTTTTTCAGTAGTATACGAGGTTTGTCAAAAAATATGAGTTTTACTCAAAAGTAAAGTACTTTTAAATTTGATGATATCGAAAAATGTTACGCTTATTACGCGTTTTAATTGCAAAATTATTAGAAAACGTCAAAAAAATAAAAGGCTATCATGTGTTTCGTAATCACAAGAGATATATTTTCATTCAAAATAGCAATATCAGTAAAAAATAAAATAATCGGAAGTTTTAATTTAAATTGATGTACTTGCATATTAAGCGTGATTTTTAATTTTGATCAACTATTTTTAGTAACATTTTTCGATATTTTCAAATTTAAAGGTACTTTACTCTTGAGCAAAACTCGTATACCACTGAAAAATTTGATATTTGATGACTGTATTCTACGTTTTAGGTAATGCAGAATTTTCTATGAAGAATAACCTTGTTTTCCTAAAATTAATAATAAAAAAGTTTTCCATATGATTCCAACTTAGGGGGACATACTGTATAATCAGTTAAATTTGTTTGTTGTTCGTATCCCTCAATCATGCTACTTAGAATTCGTGGGTTATGAGATATTAAGCTCTTGTCTTGTTTTGATTAATGACGTCCTTGATAATGTCAGGTTATTAATAATTCAATTCATTTTGACATTCAAATTTTTACATTGGAAAAAGGGCCAACTGGGCACGGCCAACTTTGCGCGAAAATATGGTTTTTTCTTCAATGAAAAATACCTGCTGGGCCATTAAGTATTTTGCGCAGTGACTGTTTAGAAGTAGTGGACACGTTTTGTTTCTCGTTCCAAAAAATTGAAGATATCTTGTTTAACTAAGAGAGAGAGAATAGCTAAATATTACCTGTTTTAACAAAGTAAGTCATCATAGTATTAAATTATACTTCTAGTCACTGCACTAAACATCATTTTTGGCTAAATTTTACAAAACAAAACTTTAGTCACACTATTCATCGTCTGAAAAAATGGCTATATGTCAATGCTGTCAAAATTCATTCATTAAAAATGAACAAACCCGGTCATGTTCGATGTGCGCAGCTACGGTTCATGAAACATGTGGTCAACTCAGCGATACTGGGGCGGGATTACCCGCACAATTCAAATGTTTAAAATGCACCTCAGGCACAAATGCAGCAAAACCATTAACTACGGAGCATTTCCAAGCAATAATGGCCGAATTCTCCTCTCTAAAAGTTACAGTAAATACTTGCGAAAATAAAATCACTGCCCGCGACACAAAGATCGAAACGTTAAACCAGCATATTGCATCTCAAGCTGTTTCTATTGCCAATTGTGAGGCTGAAATTAATAATCTCAAAATTGAAACTCTTCGCGCGGAAATCAATAACTTACAATCAAAAACTCAAAACTTTGAAGACTTCTTTGAGGAATCTAGAGATCGCACCCAACGAGAATGCAATGTTATAGTCTCGGGCCTTAAAGAACTAGTTGATGACAAAGTCGAAATCCAAAAAATACTAACTAAAATTGGCCTACAGAATATATCTCCAAAAGTGATGTTTCGTTTTGGTAGAGCGAGCACCGGTCCTAATGCCTTGGTTCTGTTGCCTTGGAAGTTCTAAAAGACAAGTCTCGCCTAACGTCCCCTCAGTACAAGTCTATCACCATAAAATCGGACTTGACTCCACGTCAGATTCAACACCTAAATTCTCTTCGCAAGGAAGTACAAAAACGTACAGATGAGGGTGAAGCCAACCTGACAATTAAATACGTTAGAAAGGTACCCGGTATTGTGTCATTTCGCAAAAATGGAGAACGCGAAGAAAGCTCATCTCCAGAAATCAACAAAAAACGTCCAAGTTCAGGAAACAGTGCTAATGAGGTGTAGCAACCATTGAACATTGTTTTTTGGAATATCAAAGGGTTTAATCGCATTCATCAATTTGCAGAAGCCATTCACAACTTGGATATTGTATGCTTTTCTGGAACATGGGCGAAGGATGACATTATTCTTCCCGACTATTTATCGCAATACAACGTCATCTCATCCCATGCTACAAGAGAAGCATCTCGCGGTCGTTATAGTGGAGGTTTATGTATTATTTATAAAAATTCCTTGACTTTAGATCTGCTGAACCTTACACCTTGATGGATAATGTGTAGAGTTAATTATAATTTATGTTCCTATACTTGTGCAGTATTTATTTTAAACCAAGTATTAATTTCGAGTATATATTGCCTTTATTTCAGGAAACGTTATTTGAGGACGCAGCGTTTGACCCGCAGAGCCCCTGGATTATTTCAGGTTATTTTAATAGCAGAGTAGGTAATCTTGGCGATGTCTGTCCAGAGGTCCTGGAGGGTTCATAGCTGCGTCCTGAGAGGTCTAGTTTAGACAGTGTTATTAACGCAAGGGGTCGAAGTTTGATTGACATTATGGATTTAAACGGGTTTTTCCTAATAAACGGTCGCTGTGATGGCGATACCATAGGGCAATTTACTTTTGTAGGAGATAATGGGGGTACAAGTACTGTGGATTTTTGTTTTATTAATTTACCACCCAAGATTGCTGACGGCTTGGTGGAAGAATGCGCAGAGGCGCTGGAGACCCTAAGCGATGGCAAACGGGTGACGCTGGTTTGGGTTCCGGGACATACGGGGGTACCAGGCAACGAGAAGGCGGACGAACTCCCACGACTCGGGGCAGGAACCGCCTATGTAGGACCGGAGCCACTTTTGGGCGTGACAAAAAGACAAGTGCAAAGCGGACTCAACAAATGGGCCCAGGACGCGCTATTAAACTCCTGGGAAACAGGAACGGGTTGCAGACAGACCAGAGAATTCGTGGACCGTCCAAGAGCGACCAGAATTAGATGGATGCTGGGACGGACACGAAAAGACCTCGGACTGCTGATAGGTACTCTAACCGGACATAACCGGTTGAGGAAGCACATGACACGTATAGGAGTCGAGAATGACCCTACCTGCCCAGCCTGTGGACAGGAAGAAGAGACATCAAGACACCTCGTGGCAGAATGCGAGGCCTAAGCAAGGAAGAGACAACAGGCACTCGGAGCGCCAACTCTGAGCGAGGAAGAACTGCACATGCTCAAATGGGCAGACTTCCTGGACTTTGTAAAGAGAACAGGAAGGCCCAATGAGTTACCCGACCATCAAAGGGAAGTGCAGAGAGTGGGTTAAGGGACAGACTTGGGGCATGGCAAAAAGGGCCTACTCTGGCCTACTTGTCAGACCTGCGGGTCAACCCCCCCCCCCCACTACTACTACTACTACCTATCAATGCTTAAAGATTTCTACGTGGGTAATAGTGATTACACATCAGACCATTTCCCAATAACTATTCAAATAAAATCAAAAAGTTTTCAAAATTTGTCTACTTCAATCGTGCATTTTGCTCCGTCCCTGAAGGGGTCCGATAAAACTTCTTACCAATACAAAGCGCTAATGCATTTGTCTCAAAACTGTCGATTTTTCTTAGATATGAATGAATGTCAGAAAAATCTGCGCACGACAATTTTCACTGTTGCCGAGTCGCTTGAACTTTTAAGGCCCGCGTCACAAATCTTAAGTAAAAACGCAGGTCGGGTTAATAAGCCGTGGTTTGATAAAGAATGTTTTAATTTGAAAAAAGAGTGGCTACTGACCTAAGAAATTGCCGTGCACAAAATTTTTTCGGTGAAGCAAAACAGAGATTTCTGCAGACAAAAATTTTATCGTAACACATTAAATCAAAAGAAACACAATTTAAAAGTCATATATCAGATTCGCTTGCAAACACGAGAAACTCTAAAGAATTTTGGCTAACTTATAAAAGACTTGGCGGTCACAGTAACCAAACATTACACTCTCGCAAATTCTGGCAAAATTATTTGGCAACCGTGTATACACAGCAAATCTCCCAACCTTATCAGTTTTACGGTGTGCGTGATAGTGTCCTTGACCGTGAATTCTCACTCGTTGAGCTAAAATATACCTTAAACAAATGTAAAACTGGAAAATCACCTGGAATAAATGGGGTCTCATACGAATTTCTAAGAAACCTTCCGAACAATTGACTTTTATATATATGTACATTTTTTAACAAAATATTGGAAACCGGAAATACTCCTTCATCATGGTCTGAAATCTTGTTCACAATGTTACATAAAAAAGGAGATATTGATGATCCCAATAATTACCGTTCAATAGCGCTGGTTAACTGTTTAGCTAAAGTTTTCACTCAACTGCTTCTTGGTGGGCTTAAAATTTGGGAAGCCAATTCTCGCCTAATACCTGAAGAACAGTCGGGGTTTCAAAGAGGACGCTCCTGCGCCGATAACATTTTCACTGTGACTTCTTTATTGCAGTTTCATTTAAGACTTCCGGGCAGAAAAGTTTTTGTTGCCTTTATTGATTTTGACAGCGTTAAACACTCACTACTTTGGCGAAAACTATATAACTTTGGGATGTCTTCCTCCTATATAAACATCTTAAATCAGATTACTGTAACGCTTTAGCTAGAGTAAAATGCTCTGACGGCCTTTCCGACCCAACTAGAATAAGTGAAGGCGTACCTCAAGGAGAACCACTATCCCCTTTTCTATTTTTACTGTTTATTTCTGATATCATACAATTTTTTAAAAGTAAAGGAGCACGGCTAATTAATATTGATGGTGTTAACGAACTTTTTATGTTACGTTATTGTGACGACTTAATTATTTTCGGGCTTTCAGAACGAGATTTACAACACAACTTAAATATCCTAGCTGAGTATATCAACGAAAACAGTTTGACAGTCCATGTTGCAAAATCTAAAATAATGTGTTTCAGGAGAGGAGGTTATCAAGCTAGTTACACAAATAGATTTATTTTCAAAAATGAACCCCTTGAAATTGTTAATGAATATACATACCTTGGAGTCACCTTCACTTCATCTTTCAAATTTCGAATAATGGCAGACAAATCTATTTCAAAATGCAAACAGGCAATTGGTTCGGCAGTTTCACATCTATCAAAGTCTAAATCATTCTCAATTCATTCAAGACTTAAAATATTTGAAACGTGTGTACTTAACATAATGTCTGGATCGGCTCCCATCTGGGCCCTAAGATATCTAGACATCCTCGAACAAATACAAACATCATTTCTGAAAAAACCCTTTCTCTGCCTAAAAGCACTTCTTTAGCTATACTTCGCCTGGAGTTTGGTGTTTCGCCAATTGCGACTACTATACTTAAATGGACCCTTAACTTTCTCAAAAAAATGCTCTCTATGGATGAAACTAGATTACCCTTGATTTGCCTTAAAAGGCATCTACAGCTTGTCGACTCACCCTTAGCATATAACTGGCTATTACAACTCAAATTGGTACTTACTGGAACAAGTTTTGATAACATTCTGATGAATAATTTAACATCAAGGTCTTTAACTAGACGAAAAATCGAACAAATAATTGACAACTATCGAGAGCTCTGGTTTCAAAAACATATTGTCATAGCTACCGAATCAAGATATATGACTTTTTATCTATTTTTATCCATTACGAAAAATCCAGCTTTTTATTTAACATTTAGAGTCCAAACGTTTGTTATAAAACTGGTTGCGCAAACAAGACTTGCAAGCAAATACGTATGTGCGTTTACCTTTAATTCTATTCTCTATAAACTGGACTCCCATACAATATGTACAGTGTGCAACACTTCTGAACTAGAAACGTTAGACCACATTCTTTTTAGATGCCCAATGTACAGAGAAGTCAGACCATTAACATGGTCAAACCCTGACTCATTCCTCAACATACTGGAAACCCTATCTCCAGTATCGGCCAAAGCATTTTCGTCCACCATTATGTCATTCCTTAAGCTTCGATCATTTTTGATATCTCAAGATTAGACCTTAGTGGAAATATCAACTTTCCTTTTGTTTTTCTTTGTAAAGACCCCTTTGATATTTTGTTTACAGGAAATTGAGAATTTTTATTTTTTTAGTTTTTTTTAGTTTATACCTAGGAACTTTTATTTAACCCAATCTTTTATCTTTCGATTTACAAATATATATATATTTTTTAAAATTATTAACCAACTATATTCCCTCTTTTTTGTTTTAGTCTTTTCTAAAAATGTTTGATATTTTAGGATTTTAGTTAAGGCACTTATTTCTACTTTTGTTTAAACTACTCTAATATTACTAGGTTAGCGCACCCATTGTTATAGAAAATACTTTCTGAAAACAATAAAGTAAAATTGAAAATTGAATTGAAGTATTTAATAACAGACCACCATTGATTCAGCGAACCATCACGAGAAACCACAAAAAAATTCCAAACAAAAATAAAGAACATAAACTCTAGCTAGCTAGCTACAACCTGAAATAAGCAAAGCAGAAATAAAGAGAAAATTACAGAAAATGAAAAATAACAAATCACCTGGAAAAAACGGAATAACGGCAGAAATGCTCAAATACGGTGGTAAAGTTGTAGTTAGTAAACTACATTATAAGAGGCTCGCCTTCACTTAAAGGAGTATGCCAAAATTATTTAACATACAGACCTAGATTTTAATGCATCTGGCATGGCAGCTCATTTGTCGGAAACGAGTCGCAGGTTCAAGAAAAGTTACGGTCCCTATGATTCTGTTTTCCTCTTTTACTCAGATGTTTTTATTTTTATTTGATGTTATCTTTGGCAAGACTAAGGGCGCCAGCCAAGTATTGTTCTTGGCAAAGGAGGGGGAATGCAAACAAGTAAACTTCAGTTTAAGTGAAAACTACAAATTGTAAAATGTAATGTATGTAAAAAAATAGGAAAATATAATAGTATACAGGTACCTATAGTCTACCTACATATCAATGGCCAGTACCTAGAGAAACTCTAAAAACCTATTTGTAAAGACATCACATTTTATTATTTATTAATATGATCTTAATTTAGGCGCAAAAACATTTCTACAAAACGCCTTTTATTTAATATTACCTGGCAAACATATTTTCTATCAGAATATATAGGAGGAATCTAAGGCACAAAAAAACTTACATGGGTAAGTAATTATGAAAAATACTCTGCCAATCTATGGGCACCTAAGCTCACACTAGGTACTATAGTTATAGTGTGAGCTAATATAATCAAAAACTGAAATATATTTTATTCAACTCCAGACTCAATTACCTTTCGTTTGATACCACACAAGCCATGTTTTGACTTAAACTCAAATTTTTTCAATCTACCCCCCACCCTTTTAAAAAAAACTAAAATGTATTTTGTTTAACTCCAGACTCAATTACCTTTCGTTTGATATCACACACGCCATATTTTCACTTAAACTCTAATTTTTGACATCTACCCCCACCCTTTTTTTAAAAAATAAACTAAAATTCATTTTTTTAACTCCAGACTTAATTACCTTTCGTTTAATATCACACACGCCATATTTTCACATAAACACTAATTTTTGGATTCTACCCCCACCCTTTTATTTGGCTTGCGTTTGGTGGATTTTGTTAATTTTTAAATGGGACCATCACGGCGCAAGACCCAACTTAGGTACCAAATTTCATTAAAATCGGACAAGCGGTTTTTGAGTTATGCGGGTTGGTCGTTACAGACAGACATACAGACAGACAGACAGACATACAGACATACAGACAGACAGACAGACCGCAAAACAAAAAAGTTTCAAAATCATCTGAAACTCAAAAATATATAAAAATTTTTGAAATCGGAGCAACTTTTTTTTTTCGAAAAAATTACGATCACCATAGCTCACACTACTTATAGTAGTAGTGTGAGCTAATAATTACCTGACAATTTATTCTCTGGCGCAAAACTTTACTAGCGTAAACTTATAGTATTAATAAATCTTTTTAAAATGTTAGGGCTTCTGACTATCAAACCTCAATGTTCACATACCTGGCAAGTCAGTTTAATTAATTTCTGTGGCAATAAATACCTGGCTACAGCACTCCCATCATTTCCTTACTCTAAAGAAACTAACAGCAAGGAGGCAGCAGAGGTTAGGCAGCAGCAGACAGGTAGCAGTGGACAGGCGGCAGCAGATAGGCTCAACTAGGAATGGGCGGAACAGCGTATTTTTAGGAACAGGTATAAATTGTTCCGGTTCCAAAAAAAACCTGTTCCGAATATTCTGCTCCTGTTCCGAACTGGACTGGTCAAAAAACCGTGGCGTGCCTTACGGCGCGGGGGGTCGAATGCTGCAAAGGTTGTGCATAAAAATTTTGCGACCAAAAAAAAAACAAAAGGGTCATGGTCTTTACTTTTCTCTTTTTGTTCTTCGAAAGCCGATTTACCGCCCCCTCGAAAAAACTGTTCCGACAAAACGGAACAACTTGACAAACCTGTTCCGACCTGTTCCGAGTAAAAACCTGTTCTGAATAGAACAGGTACTGCGACGAGAGCCCATCCCTAGGCTCAACAGTATGACATGACAAAAGACATCACAATCAATCAATTAGATGGTTAACATAGAAGCAGGTGAAGGATTTATTATCTGGCTTGCATGGAATCTCAAATAAAAGGGAAAGTGCCGGGTAACCCAAATAGGCCTACAAGAATACATAGTGGAATTAGGGAAATTTGCCTAGCTTGGGAATTACAAAAGGTACCATAAAAACCATATTTCCCCTGGTGGACTATAATAAAAGGAATCAAATAAACATACTTAGATCTTATTTGGCCATCACAATTTCGGAAAATTTAATTTCTAAAATTTTCTTGCGCGCTTTTCACAGCAAAAGTCAAAAAAGGGACGCAGAAGGTTGACCTGTCATTCAATCTTTCATCAATCACGAAGTTAGCCACTTTCTACCCGTGTGTGCATTTCAGATTTTACATAAAACTCAGGTGACCAATGGTCTCGTTTGGACCCAAATGAAAACTTACAATTACCACTATGAAATACACTCAAACCTGTTCCTTTAGTCAAGATTTACTGCGCCATAAAATATCTTAGACACGAAAACTACCCTTTTCAAAATGAATTTTCTCCTCGCGTTCGCCCCTTAAATACGAGTCGGTGCAAACTACCGTATGTACACTGGCCGATTGGAACTCGGTTTTACGTACCCCGAAAAGAATGCACCGTTCCATTAAATAGGTAAACAAAACAAATTTTCATTTTTCACAAATTTTCATCGAAAAATACAACCGGTAGTGTTCCCAACTATCCAGCAACTGATATTTTGAGATTGCCAACACTACGGAATGGTTGTTCTGGTCTAAACAATAGACCTACTTGAAAGGTGAACTTAGAAAAATAAACATAGGCAATAAACCCATTTTAAACTATTAAGAATTTAAATGCTCTCTACAGGAGTTTGTGGCAGGTTGTGTACGTGGAAAAAATAAGTGATTTACCAGAGCTTTCTTAGATATATCTTAAAACAAAGGTTCATTTAAAAGTGAACAAACAAAACAAATCCTGAATAAAATACTAAAAGAAAAAATAACCCTAAACAACTGGAAAGAATCGATAACCATTATTCTACACAAGAAGCCGATAGAGCAAACCTAAAAAACTATCGACCTATAATACTCCTCAATGTAATTCATAAGCGTTTCACGAAAATATTAACAGATAGACTAACCACAAAATTTGACGGATATCAATGAAAACAACAAGCAGGCTTCAGAAAAGGTTTCACTAACGTTCACTACCTATTAACCATGAAAATCCTAATAGAACGAGCCAACAAATATAACATTTCACTATTTATAGACTTTGAAAGAACTTTCGATAGCATTGAGCACTGAGCAGTAAAAGCATTTTTAATTAATAAATAGATCACAGGTACACACATTTAATAGCAAATATATAGAGCGAAGCAACAACATAAATCAAAATCCACGAAGGGACCAAGCCAATCCGTATAAGAAAACGTGTCAGCAAGTGACACAATATCCCCTAAACTATTTAATCAGGCCCTAGAAGATGTTTTTAAAACTTTACTTACTTACTTAAGATATCACGATCAGAATAAACCAAGAAAAATTAGAACAAGTAGAGGAATATATATCCCTAGGACAAATTATTAAACTAAAAAAGGAAAACCAAACTGCTGAAATCAAGAGACGAGTAAGATTGGCCTGGGCAGCATTCGGTAAACTAAGCAACATATCGTCACCCTAATTCTGAAACGTCGTAACCCAACTCAACAAAATTTTACAGGAATAAGAAAAGTTAGAAGCAAATTACTTAGGGTAAGCATTATGCGACTTATTAGAAATCGCAGGAATGCCCGTTTTATATATATTTTTTTTTGGTTGCGAGGATTTAGCAGCGTATAGCTATGCATAATTGCTAGCCTTTGACGCAAAAATATGAATTTTCATTTTATTGTGGGTTACGAGGTTTCAGAATTAGGGTGACGATATTAACAAATAAAAAATATCCTCAGTGCCTCAAAACGAATGTGTACGTACCTATGGATCTCAGACCTGGAATGGAAAGACAAATGTTACATGTAAAGCTAACAGAAAGAAAAAGGAATGAATGGATAAGAAATAAAGCAAAAATAAGGGATTTCAGAGAAGAAGTAGCAAAATTAAAATGAAAATTTGCCGGTCATAATATCAGACAGAAAGACGATCGATGGAACAAGTGTATTGTAACCTGAAGACCTTGGGAAATAAAAGAAGCAGGGGAAGAAGACCCCAAATGTGTTGGCGGACGATTTGAAGAGACATGCAGGAGCTAGATGGATGAACACGGCGACAGACAGAAAAGAATGGAAGATATTGGTGGAGGCCTATGTCCAAAGATGGATCGAAGAAGGCTAGATAGATAGATAGACCATTAATTTGTGATTTAAAGCCTAGAAGGTGGCCAGCAGGTATTTTTCATTTAAGTATCTATGAAACAAGCTATACTCCCCTTAAAGAGATTTCTGTTATTATTTTTCATCTGCATATTTTATTAAAAATATACATATTTTTTGTCAATAAGTATATTAGAAAATATAAATAAATTTTTGACACTTACTTTAATAATCTTACACAGTTCACAATATTACGGCACTTCCATGAACACTGCGCTGATAAAACTGAAATAAAATCTCGCTAAAAATGCAGAAATATAAAAGCCGAGCCGGTAAACATCAAAATAACAGAGAAACGGCAACGTCGCAATATTTTTCCCTTATTTTTTAAGAGGCCAGCACAGGTAAAAAATATATTCGTGCCTCAGTTCTGTGTGTACACGCAAGACCCAATTATGGCATCTTATACACTTTTTCGCTATTTATCGAAATATCTTGCAAGATAATGGCCCTATAAATAATTCTTTTGGCTTGCCTGGTAAAATGGCCGATAGGCTTTATTCTGCTTCGTATTTGGGACACAGGCACACTGGAACACCGAGAAAAAGCTTAATAAATTTGTGGCAATGTATGTAAGTTGCCACAATTTTTACCAGTTGCCACATCTCGGGAATATGCACACACAAGTTGTCCAAGTATAATGCTACAAACACACACACACATACACGGCTTTTCGGCGTTTTCTGAAAATAATTTTTTTGTCGAAAATAAAACTTTCTCTAGCCATTGCTGCGCGGACTAGGAAGGTAACAAATAGTTAGAAACACGTTGATTTTAATACATTTAGGTACAGGGTGATAACAAAATAAGGAGGGAAACATGTATAAAAAAAACTTTTTTTATTTACTGATTTAGGTTCAGTCGGCGAGCTAAACTAAATTCAAAAATTTCCATGTACAAATGACACTTATTTAGCTGTGAACTGAAATTGGCCTTGTGACAGTTTGGTAATTTTGTTTTTATCAGATAATCAAATGGCAAAACTGGACACAGGTCCGTAATTAGGTTTATTTATATATATTCTTTGCTTTTGATAGGACCCCGTTCAATGGTTTGCAAAGTTCTTGCTTAAATTGAAAATAATACTTATTCTTATTGGTACTATTTATCTTAAATCATTTATATATTCAGTGTGGGGACTTTAACAGAAACCAATTCACTTAGCTTTAGGATAAAATACTTACATATTTTCAATTATGAGTTTTGTAAAAACTAGAAAGTAGTACGCATACAAACCTGACTTTTCACAGACTAAAATGAAATTGTCATTTAAGGGGAAAATCACATGAAAATCGCTGTGAATCCTCCGAAAATAACTGGGAAATACCTAGGAATCTCTAGGCACTAGGAATCTTGGACAAAATTGATATGGAGTCATTAGACATTGTTGGGGTAGCATGTTTTCCCCCGAAGTCTTTTTGTGTGCGCGCTTCGCTTTTCTCTGTTAGAAGTCAGGTGTGTGTGCTTGTTATGATCTTTTTTTTTTAGTAAAACCCTAAAAACCTAAAGTAGATAGGTACTACTTTTAAGGGAAATTTTGGTAAAAAAATAAGGTAGACTGCCATTTTGGATCGTCTTGTCATGTTGATTCTGTTCAGTTTAAGTCAAAAATAAAAATCAGCCACCTCAAAAAATCTTCATATAAAAATCAAACACTCCTTCCAGAATTTTATATCAATAATCGGTTTATAACTGGAAAAGTTAATCATTTTGATTTTTTAAGTTTCACAAAAAATTCTATTATGTGACTTTTTGCACTGCGAGATTTTCAATTTAAGGCAAATGGGTTTAAAAATAGGAATATCTCCAATGGTTTTTAAAGTTTAATTTAAGCATCAGTTTTCTTAAGCACTTCCGAATTTGGTACGTATAGGGTGGGCCAATTTCATTGCTTTTTGAGGGTTTTAGGTATTTCTAGCCGAAGTTAAAAAAATATGTCCTGGGCTCGATTTTCGAGACGTTTTCAAATATCAAAACCGCTTCTTGATAGACCTCATAGTTTTTCAGCTACGAGGGCATTTTCCTATAACCTTTTATTTATGAAAATTTCCTTTTGGTGTAGATTTTTTTTATAGTTATTTTTATAGAAAATCGAACTATCAAACTAAATTTTACCTGTCACTTTTAGTTTTTGAAATTTTTATAAAATCGGTATTGTTTAATGAAATGACTCCTTTATTTTTTTATATTCTTTGTATTTTCTTATATTTTTTATTTTATATAATTTATTGTCTTCATTTATTTTAGACACTTCCATTATTTAAAATCAATAAAAACAAAGTTCGAAATTTTGTTTCCACTCAGTCATTGTCTACAGGTTTTAAACAAATAGGTTTAAAATATTTTAAAATAAAACAAATTAAAAAAAAAACAATAAAATAATTTAATATTGAGTGATGCTATTTTAAAGGAAATTTTAGGTTGATAAAATAAGGGTCATTCAATTAGAATTTTTTTAAATTATTGTAATATCTTAAACGCTAAAAGGGCCGATGAAATTTACTTCTACAGATGAAAGTTTATTAAAAATTCTATAAAAAGTAAAATGAAATTTTTATAAATAAAAAAGTTATAGGCCACTTGCACACTTTTAAAATCCCCTCTTAGCTAAAAAACTACAAGGCCTTTTGTGGTTTTGATATTTGAAGATGTCTCGAAAATCGAGCCCATGAAATGTCTACTCGTTTTTATGTTTCTTGGCTAGAAATACCTAAATAATATTATTCGAATTTTGCCCAGTCTGTACATGTTATAAGTCCGTTAAAAATCCCTTATATTATTTGATTTTTTTAAGTTTGCCTAAAAAGTTGTATTGAGTGACCTTAAGCACTACGAAGTTTTAGATTTAAACTAAATTGATTTTTAAAAAAGAGATCGACAATGTTGTTAATTTTTTTAAAATTTTTATTTAAAAATCAGAATCAAGGTCCTTAAACACCTCACCCTCGAAGTTCCTAATTTGATACATATCGATTTATAAATCGGAATTCAAGATTAAGGCAAGTTGTTTTATAAATAAAAATAACCGCCATTTTGATATCTTTGTAATAAAAAACGAATTGTAACGTACTATCACCAGAACGCCATATAAACTTACCTTACTTACAATTTCAAGTGTCTTGCTCAAAAGGATTTAGTTAAAATAGCTATCGCCAGATTCGAAACAAAGGTAAAAATAAAACATCGTTATTGAAACCCGGCCCTGTTTAAAGAACAAGTGCGACATCTCTGGTATATAAAACCAGTCAAATAATAAGGCGCTGACTGTGACGTAGCACGGCACCCCGACACAAAATATGATTCTGGAACGTACCAACAACTAATCTAATCGTGTCATTGAGTGAACTTACACATTATTATCCGATTATTCACCATCTCTTTTTAAACTAATGTATTAGTAAGGGCGCTTAATAATATTAAACAAACATGAGTTTAATAACAAAACAGTGGTCTACTCGTTTTATTTACTAAACTCACACATTGTCATTCAGCTACTTACTCTCTCTTTTTAACTCAAAGTAGTGGGACGGTCGCACTCAATCTAAAACAGTCATGTCATTTTGACAATCAACGTCAATCGATTTTCTGATGCACACAGTGGGCTCGCGGATCCAATTTTTGGCCAAAAAGGGTTAAATTAAAAACATACTGAAACTTCTTAACACCTTTACTAAAAAGAGTAGATAGTCCAGCAGGCCTTGAAAAAGCTATGATTTAATTGACGTAACTCAGTTATTTTTTAGAAGTGTCATTTTTCCTTTCAAAGGAACGCGTTAAAGTACCATGTTTGTATGGCGATTTGATCCAGATTTTAAGCCATTTTACGACAATATTTTATAAAATTCGCAAAAAATAAAACTTGTAAAAAGAGGTAGGGGAAAGGGGGGCAAAATGGGTTTTGCGGGTAAAATGGGATATCGCAGTTTTAAGTAAATTGCGCAAAAATAAAACCTTCTAATATTAGATGTTTTATCCTTATGACTGGTTCAACTCTCTGCAATATGATTGGTGCCGGTCGGTTGAGCTTAAGTTCGTTTTCGCTCAACATGTGATGTTCTGCACTGTTTATTGTTAAAATAGCTTGCGCATTTTGTGATGGTAAGTACATTTTTTACAGACTTTTTAAAATTTTGTTTGCATTGAACAATTAGTGGGTCTATGTATTTTATTCATAATTAAACGCATCGCCCGTAAAATAAGTCTTTTACTCGGTGGTTAGGGCCAAAACGGGGTTTTTTCATGGGGGCAAAATGGGGTACCTTGTTATACCTAAAAACCCATACCCCATTTTGCCCAAAAAAAAAATTGTTTTTTGATAGCATCACTGAAAGTCGTATTTTATGTTGTCTTTGCAAAAAATTGACGCAAAATTCGTGTAAGAGAGTCGACAGCGATTACCTGATCGCTGTTTATTTATTAATTTTGTAGTTACTAAATTTAATTATTATAAATGTATTTACATTATATTACAACTTTTTATTTTGTAAATAAGTATTTTTAACTTGTTTAGTATTTTAATAAATAAAACTAGTAAATAAAAATATTGATTCTAAATTACACAACCGCCCGCCCGTTTCGCCACCCCATTTTACCAAAGACAACTTTTTACAAAAATAAAAATAAAATTATGATGAAGTTCTAAATAGTTTAAACTGAAAACTAAAACATAAAGATAACGTATCTAGCCAACTTAATTCCAAATGAGGAACGCAATGGTGACCATTTAATAGGAGAAAAAAGCCTATAAAATTAAGTATCCCATTTTACCCCCCCTTTCCCCCAATTAGACTAGAAACTGTACATTTTGATTTCAATTTTGATGTGCAGACATGTCAGACAATGGTTTTTGCGTGGAATTTCTAAAATTATATAAAAAAATTTCTTATGAATGTTGGAAAAATCTTTTGCTTCCCTCAACCATGTTTTTAAAAATTTTATTTTTATAAAGAGTATATATACATATTTTTCAAAAATTGTACTTCAAAATCTACAAGTTGCTTGTATGAAAGATATTATTAGTTTACTAAAAATGGATTTCTTCGAGAAAAACTCAAACTCAAAAAAAGCATGTCAGTTTTTGTCTATTATTTTTAAAGCACTTTAGACTAAATAGAACGAATAAACACAGAAAAATATATATTAATAAAAGATATAAATAATGTATAAAAAAATTAAAAGTTAAAAAAATAAAAAAAATATGTTCTGTTTCAAAAATCAAATAAAAAGATGGTCACTCCATAATAAAAACCAACTGCAATATCTCAAAAACAGATGGATTGTTTATGAAAGAAAAAATAGGTCAAAACTTTTAAGGTAAACGGTTCTATTTCAAATCATCAGCAGTTTACAAAACCTGACTTTTAACAAACTAGTATAAAAAAGTGGACGCTTTAAAAATATTTATTTGGTTGGACTTAAAAACAATTTTTTCTAGAAAAATCAATCTTATGTGATTATGCAGTGGTTAAACTTGCAGGTTCTTATCCGTTGCAAAGTCAGGGTTACGTTCGTATTATTTTCTAGTTTCACAAATCGGTTTATAAATATAGGATAGTCTATAGGATAAAGATTTTGGGTTCGCCGTGCAAGTTTTTGTTTGAGTAAAAAATAATAACAAGCGACGTTAAACACAAACACCGCAGAGTTCCAGATTTTTAATATATATCGGTTCATAAATGTAGAAGTTCTGCATTTCGGATCCGCCATGATATTTTTTCTACGTTTAACTCATAAATCTTAATTATCGGCTTTATACACCCCAAAGTTCCAATTTTGATACATATCGGTTCATAAATAGAAAACTCTGCCCTTTCTGTCATGTAATTTTTAAGTTTGATTTTATAATGATACTTTAGACACGCCAGAGTTACAAATTGGAAACCTATTGGTAAATAAGTTTTTTAAATTTAAGTCAAAAATCATATTTAGCGACTATTAACACTAAATTTCATACTTACCGGTTCATAAATAGGAAACTTCGCCATTTTGGATTCGCCATTTTGATTGATAATTACTTCTTTCTCATTTCAAAACAAAATATTGTTACAAAACCTATTTTTCTAATTTTGGTCAAAAATCAGATCCGGGAGCCCACTGTGCAGCGCTATGAGTTGGACAGCAATAAAAAATAAGCTGTGCATTAAAAAGAGATTCAAATGAGTATGTTCCAAACTTACAATTTATGTCGGGGTGCTAATGTCAACCTACGTCACGAGTCAGCGGCTAATTGTGAAACAGTTTTTGACGTTTCTTGATTCGGGGTGAGTTTAAAACCTGTCACACTGGCAAGTGATGATGATTTTGCAGGGGTTTAGTAATGTTTACTTCAAACTGAACTGATCTAAGCGAACTCATTTAAAAATCTTCCGCGTTTGTCAAAACTTCAATTTTAATATTTTTATTTTCAATAATTTGACTTAAAAATAATTTGACTTAAAAATAACAAAAATTATGTGCAAACTATTATTTCCTTGAATAATAGAAATAAATCAGTTAAATTTTTTTAATAGGTTTTAGAAATTGCCAGGGAAATTTGATTTACCCTAACTGACATCTCCATATTTGAAAACCAACCGGCAATCCCGCATAAAAGTAGCTACTTTTATCTGAATCCAGTATATTTACAGTGTGATATCGAAATGAGTAGTGAAAATATATTTTTTTAAAGCGTTATCATGAGTTTCAGTGAGCAAAAAATAGTTAGGAACACGTTATGCAATCATACAACTTACTGATTGTTTTATATTTAGGTCCATGAAGTGAGCTAGGGTGAGATCCTAAATATAAGTAAAATTTAAAAAAAATCACATTTTTGAAAAACAACTTTATCAGGACCATTTGGTTTTCACTCTCTCCAACGTCGATCACAAGGATACGAATGATCCCTGTTTGGAAGACGTCCTGAAAATCTGCAGGAACAGTGATCCATCCAAGCCACGACCGCTTTCGACCTATTTGGGACATCCTCAGGTGAATGCAAGCGATAGCTCCGTGTAGATCATAAGTTGTGTGAAACCAACAGAAACCACTACTTCGAGGGAAAATACCCCTACTGGCATTGAATTATACTGATGTGATCGACGTTGGATAGTGAAAACCAAATAGTTTTAACAAGTTTCCAACGAAAGCTTCAGTATAATTTAATGCCGGTAGGGGTATTTTCCCTCGAAGTAGATGTTTCTATTGGTTTCACACAACTTTGTCAGGAGTTTGCGTTAGCAACAAATGGTTTGGAATACGCAATTAAACCATTCACTGGTTGTATTACATTTTGGTCCGGGACGTTTTAAGAAAGTTTGGTGTGTTTTATGAGAAAAGCGTATTTTGAAGTTAGTGGACATAAAAATATAAAAAAAACAAAAAAGCCATGCCTTAAAGAACATTTTGAGGTTTAACATTACCACAGACAGGGGTTAAAGATAAGAAATTTTACTTTTGTGGTGGAGAAACGATGCAGTGAAATAATAATAATAAAAATAATTTTCAATTAACGTTTTTTAAATTTTGATATTTTTAAAAGTCGTCACCATTTGTTTTAGCTACCATTTTGAGATGGCCATCATATTTGTTTTAACATCCTGACACACCCTTCTAACTGCTGGTAAGAAGAAAATTAGTATCCCCAAATTACAACATTTCTTTCCTTCTGGCGATCTGACCCATAGACTAATAGTGCAAACTTAGATTTTATTATCATAATCTTCTAAAACCTACTTTATATTACCCCCATTTAGCATTAGAATATGGTTAATAATGCTTTGAGTATTTGGAGGGTTATGGCCGTAGTCATCTTTTATGCACTTTAAGTAGCTGAAGGTCCACTGAATGAAGTTTTGGGGAATCTTGGTGTATTCTAAAACAACAAATAGAATTTTTAAAAAACCAGCAACAATGTTTTCTATATAGCTGGACTTTAACTATTTTTTTTAGTTATATATTACCTGCAGATTACACCTTTTGAGCCACTTTATGTAAAGTTTGTGACAATAACTTTACATATATTGAGTTATATTTAGCTTAAACTACTACTATACTATAGCTATGGGTTTCAGATGATTTTGTACCTTTTCCTGGAAGCCTGGCGTCTCCTAGGGGTAGCGACACGAGTCATGTGACCGCACTTATTTATCCATAGACGTTCGTGAAAAAAAAAACTAATTTTAATACAGTCTGAGATTAAAAAATATTTTAATAAATCTTAAAAAGAACTTGTTTTTATAGAGCTGAAGAAATAAAATACTCTGCCAATATATGGGCCCCTAAGCTCACACTGGGTACTATAGTTATAGTGTAGTGTATAATATAACTAAAAACAATATATTTTATTCAACTCCACACTAAATTACCTTTTGTTTGATACCACACAAGCCATGTTTTGACTTAAACTCAAATTTTTGAAATCCACCCCCACCCTTAAAAAAAACAAAAACTAAAATGTATTTTTTTGAACTCCTGACTTAATTACCTTTCGTTTGATATCACACACGCCATATTTTCACTTAAACTCTAATTATTGAAATATACCCCCACCCTTTTTTTAAAATAAATTTAAATGTATTTTGTTTAACTCCAGACTCAATTACCTTTCGTTTGATATCACACACGCCATATTTTCACATAAACTCTAATTTTTGAAATCTATTTCCACCCTTTTATTTGGTTTGTGTTCGGTGGATTTTGTTCATTTTTAAATGGGACCATCTCGATCGAAGACCCAGCCTAGGTACCAAATTTCATTGAAATCGGCTAAACGGTTTTTGAGTTATGCGCGTTGGTCGTTACAGACAGACAGACAGACAGACAGACAGACAGACAGACAGACAGACAGACAGACAGACAGACAGACAGACAGACAGACAGACAGACAGACAGACAGACAGACAGACAGACAGACAGACAGACAGACAGACAGACAGACAGACAGACAGACAGACAGACAGACAGACAGACAGACAGACAGACAGACAGACAGACAGACAGACAGACAGACAGACAGACAGACAGACAGACAGACAGACAGACAGACAGACAGACAGACAGACAGACAGACAGACAGACAGACAGACAGACAGACAGACAGACAGACAGACAGACAGACAGACAGACAGACAGACAGACAGACAGACAGACAGACAGACAGACAGACAGACAGACAGACAGACAGACAGACAGACAGACAGACAGACAGACAGACAGACAGACAGACAGACAGACAGACAGACAGACAGACAGACAGACAGACAGACAGACAGACAGACAGACAGACAGACAGACAGACAGACAGACAGACAGACAGACAGACAGACAGACAGACAGACAGACAGACAGACAGACAGACAGACAGACAGACAGACAGACAGACAGACAGACAGACAGACAGACAGACAGACAGACAGACAGACAGACAGACAGACAGACAGACAGACAGACAGACAGACAGACAGACAGACAGACAGACAGACAGACAGACAGACAGACAGACAGACAGACAGACAGACAGACAGACAGACAGACAGACAGACAGACAGACAGACAGACAGACAGACAGACAGACAGACAGACAGACAGACAGACAGACAGACAGACAGACAGACAGACAGACAGACAGACAGACAGACAGACAGACAGACAGACAGACAGACAGACAGACAGACAGACAGACAGACAGACAGACAGACAGACAGACAGACAGACAGACAGACAGACAGACAGACAGACAGACAGACAGACAGACAGACAGACAGACAGACAGACAGACAGACAGACAGACAGACAGACAGACAGACAGACAGACAGACAGACAGACAGACAGACAGACAGACAGACAGACAGACAGACAGACAGACAGACAGACAGACAGACAGACAGACAGACAGACAGACAGACAGACAGACAGACAGACAGACAGACAGACAGACAGACAGACAGACAGACAGACAGACAGACAGACAGACAGACAGACAGACAGACAGACAGACAGACAGACAGACAGACAGACAGACAGACAGACAGACAGACAGACAGACAGACAGACAGACAGACAGACAGACAGACAGACAGACAGACAGACAGACAGACAGACAGACAGACAGACAGACAGACAGACAGACAGACAGACAGACAGACAGACAGACAGACAGACAGACAGACAGACAGACAGACAGACAGACAGACAGACAGACAGACAGACAGACAGACAGACAGACAGACAGACAGACAGACAGACAGACAGACAGACAGACAGACAGACAGACAGACAGACAGACAGACAGACAGACAGACAGACAGACAGACAGACAGACAGACAGACAGACAGACAGACAGACAGACAGACAGACAGACAGACAGACAGACAGACAGACAGACAGACAGACAGACAGACAGACAGACAGACAGACAGACAGACAGACAGACAGACAGACAGACAGACAGACAGACAGACAGACAGACAGACAGACAGACAGACAGACAGACAGACAGACAGACAGACAGACAGACAGACAGACAGACAGACAGACAGACAGACAGACAGACAGACAGACAGACAGACAGACAGACAGACAGACAGACAGACAGACAGACAGACAGACAGACAGACAGACAGACAGACAGACAGACAGACAGACAGACAGACAGACAGACAGACAGACAGACAGACAGACAGACAGACAGACAGACAGACAGACAGACAGACAGACAGACAGACAGACAGACAGACAGACAGACAGACAGACAGACAGACAGACAGACAGACAGACAGACAGACAGACAGACAGACAGACAGACAGACAGACAGACAGACAGACAGACAGACAGACAGACAGACAGACAGACAGACAGACAGACAGACAGACAGACAGACAGACAGACAGACAGACAGACAGACAGACAGACAGACAGACAGACAGACAGACAGACAGACAGACAGACAGACAGACAGACAGACAGACAGACAGACAGACAGACAGACAGACAGACAGACAGACAGACAGACAGACAGACAGACAGACAGACAGACAGACAGACAGACAGACAGACAGACAGACAGACAGACAGACAGACAGACAGACAGACAGACAGACAGACAGACAGACAGACAGACAGACAGACAGACAGACAGACAGACAGACAGACAGACAGACAGACAGACAGACAGACAGACAGACGGCGCAACAAAAAGTTTCAAAATCATCTGAAACGCAAAGACATATAAAAAATTTTGAAATCGAAGCAACTTTTTTTTTCTCGAAAAAATTAGGATCACCATAGATAGCTCACACTACTATAGTATAGTATATGTGTGAGCTAAAATATTTGCCTTGAGTTATTGGGTTGTGAATATTTATTGTAGGTATTAATACATCACCGCTCTACAAAATAAGAAAAAGTTCTCGTTGCAAAAAAAATTTTTATTCAGTGCCACCTACTTTCCGTAACTACCATTGGTTTGTTCAAGTTTTGATTTGTGTAAAAAAAAATAAAAAACGATTTTTCTTTTTCACCGTGTTTTTCGTTAAAAAATGTCCCATAACTTTAAAACTATAGGCAGCAAATTATGAAGATGTGGCAAAATAATAAAGTATTACGTGGAGAATTTTTGTGCAAAAAAATGGTATATTTACATAAGCGCGCTTGATTAGCATACGTTTCAAAACCGAAAAAAAAACGATTTTTCAGAAAAAAATTATTTAATAAAAACCGCTTGGTAACATGGCTTGTCAGTCACAGCATTAAATTCCCTGGAGAAATAGCCAAAAAATATGTCAAATACATTTTATTGTAAAATTATCAGGTTGAAGGTTTGAAGTGGACTGTTGCAAAAAAAAACAGAGAAAACAGTTGTTTCTTATTGTCATAAAAAAAATAAGATAAGCTATGGTTTTTGCTCGTTTTTTATAATTTTACAATTCCAAGACGCAATATTTTCGTTTGAATGTGTAGTTCTCAATCGTACCTACAGTTAACGTGTCATTGAGTCTTGACTTTTCTGTTGAATACTAAGGTGATTTTCAATTTTTTTGGACTTTCGTGGAGGTTTTGAATTTTTATTTTTTAAGTTGGCGTTCTTCGGATTCTCATTTTTTTGAGATGGTGTGGTGTGTGTGTGTGCAACAGGACTTTCCTGATCAACAACACCAAAGACAGTCTTCAAAGAAATGTTTTCTGTTTTAGATTAACAAAAATGCAATTTAAAGAGAGTTGTCGTATTAATTTCAGAGACAATACATTTTTATCTTTGATCAACTTTAAACCTAATTTACTTCCATAATTGTAAACGTCTGAAAAAAGTATATAGGACATTTTTTGTAGCAAATTTGTTACTTGATACAACTGCCGACCCAAATTTTCTTCTTAGCTATTCGTTTTTCTGTAATGGCTTGTTTTCAAATTGATCAATTTTTAGCAGTTTTTTGCTCATATTTTCGTAACACGGCTACGGATGGTTTTTATATTCCGCTGTAAGATACCCCTATAAAAAATAATGGATTCAAGGGCATTAAAAAGTATTCAGTTTTTATACCTTTTAATAACTATGTATCCTGCTCAATTCCCTGAGCAGAGGATAGGTATTCAGAATTTATTCCAACCAATACTTTTTTATCCAAAACTGTTTTGGTTACATGTATATACCAAATTCTGAATTAATTTTTTATACATTTAAATACTTCTCAATATCTTTTGAAACCTATCCATTTAAATGACTTTTTATGAATTCATTATTTATACCGTTGAATACTTTTCAATACTTTCATTTATCAATAGAATTGAATGACTTTTCAAGTATTCATTTTCTATATATTTGAATACATATTTATACACTTTAAAGCAATCCAATTAAATACCTTTTTATGTAATCATTACTTATACCAATGAATACTTTTTAATTCCTTCCCTTCTCAATGCAACCGAATAAACATAGAAGGATTCATTTTAATCATCTGAATACATACTAATACTCTACAAAACAATCCATTTAAATGACTTTTTATGAATTCATTATTTATACCGTTGAATACTTTTCAATACCTTCCTTTATCAATACAATTGAATGAACTTTTCAAGTATTCATTTTCTATATATTTAAATACATAGTTATACTCTTTAAAGCAATCCAATTAAATACCTTTTTATGTAATCATTATTTATACCAATGAATACATTTTAATTCCTTCCTTTCTCAATGCAACCGAATAAACATAGAAGGATTCATTTTTAATACATTTGAATACATACTAATACGCTATAGAACAATCCATTTAAATGACTTTTTATGAATTCATTATTTATCCCGTTGAATACTTTTCAATACCTTCCTTTATCAATACAATTGAATGAACTTTTCAAGTATTCATTTTCTATATATTTGAATACATATTTATACTATTTAAAGCAATACAATTATATACCTTTTTATGTAATCATTATTTATACCAATGAATACTTTTTAACTCCTTCCTTTCTCAATACAACCGAATAAACATAAAAGGATTAATTTTTAATACATCTGAATACATACTAATACGCTATAGAACAATCCATTTAAATGACTTTTTATGAATTCATTATTTATCTCGTTGAATACTTTTCAATACCTTCCTTTATCAATACAATTGAATGAACTTTTCAAGTATTCATTTTCTATATATTTGAATACATATTTATACCCTTTAAAGCAATCCAATTAAATACCTTTTTATGTAATCATTATTTATACCAATGAATACTTTTTAATTCCTTCCTTTCTCAATGCAACCGAATAAACATAGAAGGATTCATTTTTAATACATTTGAATACATACTAATAAGCTATAGAACAATCCATTTAAATGACTTTTTATGAATTCATTATTTATCCTGTTGAATACTTTTTAATACCTTCCTTTATCAATACAATTGAATGAACTTTTCAAATATTCATTTTCTATATATTTGAATACATATTTATACTCTTTAAAGCAATCCAATTAAATACCTTTTTATGTAATCATTATTTATACCAACGAATACTTTTGAATTTCTTCCTTTCTCAATACAACCGAATAAACATACAAGGATTCATTTTTAATACATATGAATACATACTAATACGCCATGGAATAATCCATTTAAATGACTTTTTATGAATTCATTATTTATCCCGTTGAATACTTTTCAATACCTTCCTTTATCAATACAATTGAATGAACTTTTCAAGTATTCATTTTCTATATATTTGAATACATATTTATACTATTTAAAGCAATCCAATTATATACCTTTTTATGTAATCATTATTTATACCAATGAATACTTTTTAACTCCTTCCTTTCTCAATACAACCGAATAAACATAAAAGGATTCATTTTTAATACATCCGAATACATACTAATACGCTATAGAACAATCCATTTAAATGACTTTTTATGAATTCATTATTTATCTCGTTGAATACTTTTCAATACCTTCCTTTATCAATACAATTGAATGATCTTTTCAAGTATTCATTTTCTATATATTTGAATACATATTTATACCCTTTAAAGCAATCCAATTAAATACCTTTTTATGTAATCATTATTTATACCAATGAATACTTTTGAATTCCTTCCCTTCTCAATACAACCGAATAAACATAGAAGGATTCATTTTTAATACTGTAACGTGTCATTTTTACGTTTAAGACAACGTTACATATTTGTTTATTCAGGTAAATAATCAAGGCTCTTTGACTCGTCTTTCTGTACACAAATTAAGGGTATTTTATAGAGCTAGGTTTGGAGGTTATATAGTGTCTAGGAAGTTACCTTAAAAGGAGGCATTCCATCGAATTACTGTGGACACTACGCACATCGAATTATCTGGACATCGTAATTGGAATTTAAGATCACAGTTATTTACAAATCACATAAAAACTTTCGATTGTTTTGTTTATCTGCACTTCGTAATTCTCTTTGACGTTTATGAAATTAAACAGAGTGGCCGCATCACAAATGGTTTCAGTAACAGGGAGGAAACATTTAGATGAACAGTTCATTCGCTTATGTGTATTTTCGAGGATAATGGGACAATCCGAACCCCATATCCTTCAGAAAACATATTTAGGTTCACGGTTTGACCAGTAACAACCGAGGCTCCGCCCACTTTGATATCTTTATTAATTTGATAGGGACGGGATAAAATAAATACGAGTTACGCACTTTTGTAAATGGGAGATAAACGAGGGATAAAAACCAAGACTAAAAGAATAAACGAAATCGTGTGAGTTAACATCTGAACACTCTTGTGCCGAGTTTAAGCAATAGTTCAGTGTGTATTTTTAGGTTCAGGTTCAGAAACAACTTTATTACTGTAGAAATGTTTTACAAAAATGGCGTTAAACCAGATGACTATTAGAGAAAACATTTATAAAGAGCAAAGGAAACTTTTGACTAAAACTGTAACTAAAATACAACTAAATTCTACACTTAGTATAGCTTTACTCATATGGGAATTGATTGAGTGTTCGAATATTTCTGGGTTTGATGCAAGCTCTGATCTCCAGTAATTGATTTTACAGTTGATGGTTTCAATGCTGAGCTTCTTATAGTCCATCTGGTTATTTTCCTCCTACTTGATATGTTGGCAGGGGTCCGGTAGGCAAATGTTCGGTCTATGTATGGAGGGTGCCTCGACGTTCGACAACACCTCAATGCGCGTTTTACCTATTTTCAATGTCCCCTTGGTCGGTGCTGACCCCTATATACCGGTATGCATTGGTTAATTTGAAAACCGCGGGTTTTTTCTTCCAGTCTCGTTTTACTGTCCTCACTCCCCACCAAATCTACGAACGGTTTCCGGTGGCTTCATTTTTTTTGTGTTCTCGACAGAGTGCTTTGTCTCTTGCTAACGAATTTTAGCTGGGTCGAGAACAGTTTCTGGGATCGCCTTTGTTTTTGGTTTTTGGCACTGCAGCGATTGCAGGAGATATCCCAGAAACTGTAGAAGTGAGTCCGTCGTGTTTAGGCGAATCCTGAAGTGACGCTCATACCCTTTTGAAGGGGATTTAAGTCGGCCTACGCCATTTGTACGGGAAAGAGCAGTGGTAAGTTCGATTTTATTTTTTTTTTCATTTTTTTTTATTATTTGAGGACTCTTCAAGATAATATTTGCCTCCCAAATTGTAATTATTTTTCGTGTGAAATGTACTTTTTTTGACAAAAGACGTGGGGAATTTTTGGCGTTTTTATATTTTTCTTTTAACCACGTGTTGGATAAAAACTATATATTGTTTTTCTCCTTTGTATACAGCCCTGTCCATTCCATCGACAGCTGTGCTGGACGCTGGTGGGAAGCCGGACGAGCCAGTTGTAACCCTGGGAAAGGTACGTTAGGGTTATTTTAGTTCATCTGTTTAAATCTACCTTATTTTATTGAGTCGACATGGGGTTCTCGATTTAAGTTACTCGGTGTAGGGGAACTTCGTGCAAAATTGACGAATTCCAGGAAACTGAAACATCTCATTTTCCACAGGGTTCTACGCTCGGGCAAGTATCCAGCACACTTTTCGAAACCATGTGCTGCCCTAGTACCATGTGCTAGTTAGTCAGCAGGGGAGGCGCGGACAGAATAGGACAGGACCCGGTGCCGTGGTGAGGAGATGTCTGGACAACAGAACTCCAGGTTTACAAAATAAAATAATTTTTTTTATTTACTTATTCAATAAACCAGGACCAAGGTAGGAGCGAGTACACCCTTAGATATAATATTTGTTTTAGATGTATATAATTTTCACCATATAATTTTAACATTTTTGTAAACGCAAGATAAGGTATGACGTCATAACCCCAGTTTTGCGGCATAATTAAGCTAAGGTTAAATTGCTACTGCGTGCCATTCTGGCTCTGACTTGGTTTCCTTGTTACACTCATTTATTTTAAGCATGTTTCCAATATTAACTTCAACTTCAATCTTTAGAATAAACAAGATGAACTAAGTCTTTGCGTTATTTGTACAACCCAATGACCGACTTTGCAGAGACAAAAGAGAGATGAGGATATATTTTTTTTAGTGTTTCCTTACATTGTTTTACCTCATGGGGTAGATCTCGGACTGGGTTGCTGTCTGTCTCGTTCTACCTAACGTAGAATGATGACAACAGATATTTGGTCCAGACCTCCCCTATGACGGAATAATTTTGGAAGTATATATGTTATATGAAAATATCCTGCCCACACTTAGAAGAAACCAGAACCTTCTATGAAACTCGAGAACCTTCCAGATAAGAAGCTTATTCTGCTGACTTGCGTTTCCCATGAAATAAACAACACGTGCATTCAAGCCGAATCAACACTTTATTTCTCAGAACCTTTCAAGATAAGAAGACCATTCTGCTGACTTGCGTCTCTCACGGAATAAACAACACGTGCATTCCTGCCGAATTGCACTTTAGTTTAAGTCTAGAATATTAAGGAATTATTCCATTGCTTAATCAGCACATTTTCTTTATATAAACTCAAATCATTGTAATGTTAAGTCATTCTCTTTAGAATCGTTCTTAAGTACACGTTCAATTATAACGTTTAAGTCCTATATTGTATTTAATCAAAATAAAGTTTTTTTAAAAAAGTTAAAAGTAAACTTTAAAGTATAACATTTGGCGCAGTCGTACGGATAGTTTAACACACGCGAAAACACGAGTATTCTAATTCGCGAGTGGTGAAGCTCCAGCTCTTTAAGCTATCAAGAATCTACAGCAACCAAGAAGTTACACAGCAACAAAGAAGTTACACAAGCAACCAAGAAGCTAGACAGCAACGAACCAAGCGTCCTCGCAACCAACGGATACGGAAGGAACACCTAGTGAAGCCCCTGGTAGCCGAACACGTGGAGACAAATGGTCCAGCTAAAGCTTTTGTGAGTAAGACAATTGAATCATCACGTTTTATTTTTTTTTTCAAATAAGTTGATATTTTGAAAAATCTGTTCGATTTTCTAAACCTGACTTTTACAATTTTGAATTTTTAAGAAAAATTTTTTTTTTTCAATTTAAAAGAAGTCAAAAATAAAATTTAGTTTTAAGAAACACAATCTAAAAATTTAATTTAAGTTTTAAAATACGAGAAATCAAAAACCATCAAAAATGACTGAACCTCGTAATAACCAACCAGCAAACGTACCAGCAAACCAACCTCTAGTTGAGGTTGAACCTTATCGTTTATCGGAAATTTTCTCAATAATCCCTGAATACGATGGAGATCAAATATTTTTAGGAACTTTTATCAATGCTTGCGATTGTGCTTATAACATGGCCGTCGGAGATCAACGCGATTTATTGGTCATACACATTAAAAATAAATTAAAAGGAAAAGCCGCACAATTAGTAAACTCTCGAAATCCTCTTTCTTGGATTCAAATTAAACAATTATTAACAACATACTATGGAGATACGCGAGACCTTTCTTCATTAATTCAAGATCTACAAAGACTCAAACAACAAACAAACGAATCACCTTTAATGTTTTTCAATAGATTACAAGTCATGAATTCAAAAATGCACGCTTGTATTCAAAAATCAAATTTAAATATGCTTCAAAAAGATGCACAAATCCAAATTATAGATTCTATGGCATTAAATACGCTTTTAACAGGATTAGAATCGCGCATAGGTCATATTGTCCGTGCTAGCAATCCAAAAGATTTACTTGAAGCACAAGTAAGAATAAGACGCGAACTACAACTTTCATATTTTGAAACACAAAAAACTCCAAACCGACCCAATGTTTCAAATAATCCCATACAAAATAGACAAAATAATTTTCAATCACGAAAAATACCTTCTCAACCCCAAAAATGTTTTAAATGTAATCGTTTAGGTCATCACGCAAGTGAATGCCGTACTTTTGTACAGAGACCCCCGGTCTACACAAATCAAAATCAACAATTTAACCAAAATTTTCAAAGACCCAATTTTGCCCAAAATCAAAATCAACAATCTAACCAAAATTTTCAAAGACCCAATTTTGCCCAAAATCAACCAAGTACATCTAGAAATTTTGTACCACAAAACCAACAAAACAATTTTAGACCATCAGTAATTCAAAGAAATCCAAATTACAATTCCCCACAACATAGAGCACATGTAGTGAACTATTCTGATGAATATTTTAATAATTTTGACAACTACAATCCCTATGATCCCAATTTTGAAAATTTTAACAACTATGAACCTTATGATCCAAATTTTGAAAATTATCAGTATGAAAATCAGTTTCATTACGAAAATGAAATCTCACAAGAATTTTCGAATAATTTTGAAGAACAATATTTAAATGACATAAGTCAATACAATTTTAATCAACCCAGAATATATCAAAATTTTGAAAACCAAAATCAAATTTTGCCACTAGAAACCCAAAATTTTCAAATTACTTCCAATCAAAACCATCCACCCCAATCGATTCAAGAAACAGATACCCAATTAGAACAAACTACTACGAAAATCCAACACATGTCAATCGATCAAACCTCAGAACAAACATTCGTGTAAATACCAATCTACATAACTTAAACTCAAAAAATCTTTTTTATATTAATGACGCAACAAATAAATTTAAACTTTTAATTGACACCGGCGCAGGAATTTCAGTATTTAAAGAAAAAACAGTCGAAAATTATAATAATCGATTTGCAGAAAATGTAATAGTACAAGGAATAACCGATGAAAAAATTCCAATCACTCAATCAGTTTTAATCCCTTTCGCTAAAGACAATCCACTAAAAGTCTATATTTGTAATTTAGACATAGAATTTGACGGAATATTAGGACTCGATTTTCTTGAACATTACCAGTGCGTAATTGATTTAAATTCAAAACAGCTATGCACCAATTTTAAAATAATACCTTTAATTCAAGTAACAGAAAAAACTTTCGAACAAAATCCCGAAATTATTCAAAATCAAATAATAAATCAAAACATACCACCAATACCTAAACCAAGATTAATTCAAAATCAAAAAACGCCACCAATACCAAAACCGCGAATAAATATAAATCAAAATAATTTTCAAAATCAAATATCTCTAGAACCGCGAACCGAACAAGTTTTCAAATTAAAATCTAATTTAAAAAACACAGATGCAATTTTAATTGGTCAAGAAATAGAAAAAGTAAGATTACCAAACGCCCTAGTCCACATTAACGAAAATGGTGAATTTTATACGTCAGTAATAAATCCCAATGCTATTCCTAAAACAATAAATTTCAACAACTTGTCTTTCGAACCCATACCAAGTGTTCACGATATTTTAAATTTTAATACCAATGAAGACGAACTCATTGATAGAATCGACCTTATTAAAAATCAATTAAGACTAGAACATCTAAATTACGAAGAGAAAGAACTAATTTCAAATCTTTGTTTTGAATTTTCTGACATTTTCTATATCGAAGGAGATCAATTAACTTTCACTAATGAAATCAAACATACAATTGAAACCAACAATGCTCATCCAATTTTTACTAAATCATATCGGTACCCTCAAATACACAAAGAGGAAGTAAAAACACAAATTAATAAAATGCTCGATCAAAAAATAATCCGACCATCAATTTCCCCGTGGTCATCACCTGTTTGGGTAGTCCCAAAAAAACTTGACGCCTCTAACAAACAAAAATGGAGAGTAGTAATCGATTATAGAAAACTGAATGAAGTAACAGTTGACGATAAATATCCACTTCCAAATATTTCAGATTTATTAGATCAGTTAGGTAAATGTCAATATTTTACAACACTTGATTTAGCATCCGGTTTTCACCAAATTGAAATTGATCAAAAAGATATTCAAAAAACAGCCTTTTCTGTCGAAAATGGACACTACGAATTTGTTCGTATGCCATTTGGTTTAAAAAATGCACCCTCCACATTTCAACGTGTGATGGATAACATTTTATTAGGCATTCTAAATGAACGTTGTTTAGTTTATATGGACGACATTATTGTTTATTCACCAACAATTCATGAACACATTTCACGTCTTTCCGAAGTTTTCCAAAGATTACGAAAATCAAATTTAAAAATTCAACCTGACAAATGCGAGTTTTTACGAAAAGAAGTAGCATACCTCGGACATTTAATTACCGAAAATGGAGTAAAACCAAACCCTGATAAAGTAAAATGTATTCAAAACTTTCCAGAATTAAAAAATCCTCGTGACGTAAAATCATTTCTCGGACTTGCCGGATATTATCGAAGATTCATACCGAACTTCGCGAAAATCTCAAAACCCTTAACAAAACTTCTTCAAAAAGATACTAAATTTATTTTTTCTAAAGAATGTAAAGAAGCTTTCGAAACACTCAAAAATGCATTAATTTCTGATCCAATATTAATTTATCCAAATTTTGAAGAACCCTTCATTTTAACTACAGACGCGAGCGCATTTGCGATAGGAGCCGTACTTTCACAAGGTCCAATTGGTAAAGACCTTCCGATAGCTTTTGCATCGAGAACCCTTTGTAGTGCAGAAACTAAATACTCCACTATTGAAAGAGAACTATTAGCAATAGTATGGTCCGTAAAACACTTTCGACCTTACCTTTTTGGTAGAAAATTCACTATAGTCACCGATCATAGACCTCTAACCTGGCTACTTTCAATTAAAGACCCCGGTAGCAGATTAGCACGTTGGCGATTAAAATTAGAAGAATATAGTTTTAAAATCATTCATAAACCCGGTAAAATCAATAAAAATGCAGACGCTTTATCGCGAATAAAAATCAATCATTTCAAAGACTGTATAGACTTTAAATCAAACATTAAAATTTTTGCAAACAACGAAAATAACGATCAAGAACCAATTTTTAACGAAGAAGATGATCAAAAAATCACAGATGAATTTAACAGATTTGTTGAACTTTACAAGACGCGATCCCTAATTGATTATTCTAAAATCGAAACCTCGAATGATCAATTATTAGATAAATCAAATAAATTAATAGTAACCTTTTTCCGACAAAATAAAATGGAAGATTTACATTTCAAAATCATTGACGATATTTTCGAAGAAGAATTCCACCTTGAAGAATTAAAAATTAATATTGTTTCTAGCAAAACAGTTAAAGATCGTAAATATTTTATTATAGCTCTACCATTCGATAATGATGATTGTTCACAACACTTATTTTATTGCCTTTTTAAAGACCAAAATGAATTTGAAATTAACAAAACATACTGCATCGAAAACAATCTAGATTTACCAACTTTAGAGATGCTATCTTACATCTTTTCTGATAAAGTTATAAAATTAAAAATTTGCCAAAATATAATAACAACCCCCGACGAAGATGAAATCCCAATAATTTTAGAAAATTATCACTTAGGAAAAAGCAACCTACACCGTGGAATAAATGAAACAGTTAGACGCATTAGAGAAAAATATAATTGGCGTGGTTTAACAAAAAATGTAGAAGATTTCATAAAAAAATGTGAAACTTGTCAAAAAGTAAAAATTGTTCGTAAAAATCTAAGCAGACCCTTCGTTGTAACAGAAACACCACGTACCCCTTTTGAACGAATCAATATCGATATTTTCGAATACCCCACTAGAAATTACGCGTTAACAGTACGGGATGAATTAACAAAATTTACACAAGCTTACGCAATGAGTGATAAAAAAGCCAGTACAGTAGTTAGTACTATTTTACTATTTTTCCAACATTTCGGTGTACCCTTACGAATACATTGCGACTATGGCAAAGAATTTGATAATGCCCTTTTAAAAGATTTATGTACCCTATACGATGTTAAGTTAACATTTTCTAGCGTAGCACATCCCCAGTCAAACGGTTCACTAGAACGATTTCACGCAACCCTTTGCGAAATGATCAGAATCAATAAACAAGAAAACCCTGAAGATCATTGTTTTAGCGTTCTTCCATACGCGGTAATTTGCTATAATAATACAAAAAACAAAACACACGGATTTACCCCCCGAAAAGCTCTATAACCAAGAACAATTGATATCTAAATATGTACGCGATTTAAATAATAGAATGGACTATTTTTACAAATTAGCTAGAAATAGAACGGATCAATCGAAACAAAAATCGAAAGAACGATTCGACGAACACGTACGAAAGAATCTCCCTGAATTTAATGTAGGAGACAAAGTTTGGCTTAAAGAATCACAAATCAAATCAAAATCGGAAAACTTATTTAATGGTCCTTTTGAAATTTTAGAAATACATCGTAATTCTGCAACACTTAAAAACCCACAAACAAATCAATTAACCAAAGTTAATTTTGATAGGTTAAAACCGTGCTTTGAATAAAATAAAAATCTTTTATTTTAGATTAATGGGAATAATCTCAATCGTTTCCAGTCAATATTCAATATTACCAATAAATAATACACTAGGACTATTTTATCATGAAGAATCCCTTATCAGAATTTCTAATAATGAATGGACACTTGTTGTTTACAAAGATCTTTTACCCTTTGAGAAAGCAATTGAACATAACGACAAAATATTAGATACCTTTATGGATCACTTTTCAATTAATAATAATCAAATTGCAAATTTCAAATCGCAAATTAAAACGCATGTTAGCCTTTTAAAACAAATTTCTAATTACGTTAATATTAAATATGAAGAACTTATCTCGGATACAAAAGAAAAATCATATAGGCAAAAACGTGGAATATTTAATGGCATCGGAACTATTTGGAAATCTATTACAGGAAATTTAGATGCATCAGACGGAGAATACTTTAATGATTGTATTAATAAAGTATCGACTGATGAGAAAAATATTGAAAGATTATTGCAAAAACAAATTTCAGTAACAACCTCTGTTATTAAAAGTTTTAATACGACTTTACAAAAATTACAAATTGATGAAGAAACGTTTAATCATGATATTAAATTAATTCAATATTTAGTCACTTCGATTTCTGATAACGCTGCCTATGCAGAAGCACAAATAAAAGCATTAGATTTATGCGAATCGCTTATGGAAAGTTACACCTTTATTAAAGATTCATTAAATGACGCGTTAAACGCAGTAACTTTTGCACGTTTAAAAATATTGCATGGTTCAATAATAAAACCATCGGATTTGGTAGATTCATTGAAAAAGATTTCTCATTCATTACAAAAAAATAATTTGCCTTTACCAATATCAATCTCAACCGTAGCCCAATACATTAATTTAATTGAACTTAGTGCTTTTCAAACTGAATCAAAAATAGTATTTGTTCTTAAAATACCTCTTATAGACCCTTCGACTTATACTTTATACAGACTTTACCCAATACCAATATTAGATAATCGAACAGGTCTTCACCATACTATATCAACAATTAATAAATTTATTGCGCGTGACGATGATTCAATGTTTTTCGTCACCTTCCACAACGTGGACCACTGTAAGATCATCGAAAGAAGAACGAAGCTCTGTTCCAAAGTACTTCCGTATCCCATCGACAGTGATGCTATTTGTGAAGCTCAACTATTGAAGCAACAAACTCAGCTGCCGAAAACATGTCAAACAACCATTTTCTATGCACAAGGCTACAATGTTCAACCACTTGAAGAAAATCAATGGCTAGTTACTATGTCAGAACCAGTACCAATATCAAATGCAAGAATCAAGAAATCATTACGAAATTAATTGAAACCAATAGTATAGTTCGTTTCAAATCATTATGCAATGCTTTTATTGGAAGTACGAGAATTCATTCTGAAACCATACTTCAAGAAAGTACCTTCGAAGAAATAAATTCACCAATAATCAATATTCCATATACTTGTTGTAAAGATATGCCTGCAATCCCCAAAATTCAAGGCCTAAAACCATTAAAGTTAAGCAAAATAAACGTCGAAGATCTGAATATTGCACAACATAATCTTAACCAATATTCAGAAGAATTAGATAAAATGATCAATCAACCATTCATTCAAAAACACATTGATTGGTTTACTATCATTACAATAACATTGATAGTACTACTAGTAATTCTTTACATTATTAACAAATGTCGAAGACGCCGAAGAACAAGAAATGATAATAATACCAATAACGATAATGATAATGGTAATGACTTTCCACCATTTCCAAAACCTAATCTACAAAGAATTAGGAATTTATCGAATATCTTACCAAAAAGAAGGCCAAGCATACACATCGAAGATCAAATCGAAGAAGAAATCGAACCCAATGCAAAATTAATGATCAATCAATCATCTTAATAAAAGTTGCCGTATAACGCCAACTTTTTCAAAAAGAGGGGAGCTGTTATATGAAAATATCCTGCCCACACTTAGAAGAAACCAGAACCTTCTATGAAACTCGAGAACCTTCCAGATAAGAAGCTTATTCTGCTGACTTGCGTTTCCCATGAAATAAACAACACGTGCATTCAAGCCGAATCAACACTTTATTTCTCAGAACCTTTCAAGATAAGAAGACCATTCTGCTGACTTGCGTCTCTCACGGAATAAACAACACGTGCATTCCTGCCGAATTGCACTTTAGTTTAAGTCTAGAATATTAAGGAATTATTCCATTGCTTAATCAGCACATTTTCTTTATATAAACTCAAATCATTGTAATGTTAAGTCATTCTCTTTAGAATCGTTCTTAAGTACACGTTCAATTATAACGTTTAAGTCCTATATTGTATTTAATCAAAATAAAGTTTTTTTAAAAAAGTTAAAAGTAAACTTTAAAGTATAACATATATGTTTTTTTTAATCATTCATATAATTGAGTCCTACGCTACTGACTCAAAGGTAGGTACACTATGACCTGTTAAAGGAGTCCATCTACCTGTAAAGTGCTTCTAGTTTTGTCATCTTAATTCAATCTTTTAGAGTTTTATTCTGTTTATTACTCAATTTTTTGGTTTTTTAATTACACAAATACTCTGGAAGCCTCGGAAGTAGAAATATTTCTATTCAGTGTCACAAAATGGCAGCAACGTCTTTAAGCTGCCACAAATGGCATCCAGCGCATTTCAATAGGCCACAAATTGGCGCCCTACGTGTGTTTTGGCTAGTTTTTTAACATCTGATGTAATTTTTTTTTGATTTTTTAAATTTGGAAAAAAAGAAAAAAGTTTTTTGAATTCTTATTTTGAAATTTTTTTTAAATTTTTTTTCTGTGTTACAGCCAAAGCCAGGTTAAAAGCTTTCAGTGGCTGTCGGTATTTTTTGATACCCAATCAATTTTTTTTTAATGAAAAACAAGATCATTGGTTTTCGGAAATAACACTTTTTAAATATTTTTTTGGTAATATTGGTTGATTTGGAACTCGTTTTGTTGTTTTAGTAATTCTCATAGTTTTTTGGTTAGCTTATCTTCACAAGTTTTTCTTGGAAAATAAAATTTTCATTTTTATGTATTAAGGAAGAATAAGTGGATAAAAAACATTGGAGTTTTTATTGAACGGAGTCCAACTCATGTCTTAACTCTTTAAAGTTTTTTTGTACGAAAAACATGTTTTAGTTTTTTAAATTTTTTTTAAGAAGAATAAATACAACAATGTAAATTTACTTCAATTTTTTTGTTGATTTATAGGTGGATGGATCTCCAGACATGGTCTTTTTATGTTTTAAATATATGACATAGGTACTGTGTGTTTTTCTAACAATTTTTTTTGCAGGTTCATTTATTTATATGTTATTATTTCCTGCTTGTGATAAGATAGAAATTGTTTCACCGATTATTTTTTATTGCAGTCAGTTTATTTAGGTCAACAAGTTATTTTTTTTGGTGATTTTAATTTTTTGTGGGATATTACTACTTGGAAGTTGGAATATTTTTACAGGGTTTCACACAAATTTTTCTTGGCTGAGTTGTTTTAAAGTAAATATAGCTTAACAGATGGTAGATTTGTTTAGTTGAAAGTATTAATTAGTAATGAAAGAAAAGGAAAATGAGTTTATTTTGCTTTGTCATTTTCTTTTCTTGTTTTTTTTGGTGGTAACTGTTGATGACAATTAAGATCTTACGTCACTCAGTTACATCGGGTCAGAGGAGGGTACTACTACTTATAGTTAGCTCGGAAATTTAGGGAACACAAGGCTAAAATTCCTAGAGCAACATATTGGCTGAAGATCAACGCCAAGAGGTCCAGTTAACATTTTTTTGGGGTATCTTTTTTTTTGAAAGACAGTTTTTAGGTCTTTGGTTTAGTTGTCTAGTTGTGTTTCGTGACTGGTCAGATTTTTTTTGGTAGAAAATACAGCGTTGGGCTTTGGAGTGCATTTTTTAAAAATGACCTACGGGTATTTCTATCAATTAAAGTTTTTCTGGTTCACAATTATTTTTTTCTGTATGTTTTTTCTGCGTTCAGGTCATAGCTTGGTCATGGCCAATGGAGAGCAAACATTTATGTTTGAGCCTTGAGAAGTTTTGCCTGCTCCGGATTGAATACAGAGAAAATGAATTTGAAGCCCAACTAGATATAATACCACAAAAGAAATGTTTAACTGAGACAGATATAGATATAAGTTTTTTGATTTTTTTTAGTTTACTTGTAAAGTTCAGAAATTTTTTAAGTAATGTCATTGTGAGGCCGTGATATTGGTCAGTGAATTTAAGAGAGACTTTCAACTAAATATAAATGCTAGGCGGTGGTAATTGGTAAAAATATTTCAAAATTTTACCTTTCTTTTTAAATAATTTAATCTTTCTTAAAAAGATTATTTTTTTCTTCCTGTAAACATAACTTCTCGAATTCTTGTTTTGGTCAAAACGGTTGATAGAGTGGTCGTAGTTCTAAAGGGTGACCAGACAGGTTATACTTTTTTTTAGGGGACCAAAAGGGAACTTCATGAGTTACAAAAAGGTGAACTTTTTTTTTTCTTAGTTGATCAGGCAGGAATAAATAAATCTTTTACTTCCAAATCATAATTTTAAATAACAAGATTTATTGGTTAAGTGTTTGGGTCTTATAGTAAAAAACGTTTTGTTTTAGGAGGATACTGGTATGATATGAAATTATTTTGATTTCATGCCAAATGTTGTTTGACGGCAGATATGCTAGTCTTCAGTTTTTTCATTAGTTTGTATTTCAGGACAGTGGCGTGTACTTAAGGGGGGCTGTCATCTGCGCCCATTGTAAAGCAACTTCCAACTTACTTGCTTAGCTTTCTTCGTTTTGTTGCTTCTGAAATTAAAGCGTTATGTTGGATAACGATGGATGGTGTTAGTCTGAGAAAGTACCTAGGTATTTAGGGATGAAAACTTGGAAGTTGTGGACAATTGGGAAATAATTTTTTTTTATTTCATTTTTTTTTTAATTTTAAAATAATTTCATACTGGTGACCTCAGATAATCAAGCAAATTTTTAAATTACAATACAATGTTGTGGAATAAATGGGAAAGTGTTCAGGTTAAACAATAAATTTAAGATTATTGATTTTTAAAAAAAAGATTTCAACCTAAGAATAAATTTAAAAACAATAGGTTTTCTTTGATGCGACTAAACAATGAAGAGGGCATATATTTTTTTTTTGTTATGCATAATATGATAGTAGTACCTTTTGTATCGCAATAATTAGGGGTTTTCCTCCCGCGAGCTGGGTGGAAATGGAAGAAATGTTTGGTTCGGAGTGTAGAAATCGAGGAACGAGGACTTTCTGTCAATCTTTTTAGGATTTCGCAACTTCGGTTTTCGCTAAATTAAAATGCATCCAAATTTGGCCTACAGGCTGAATCTCACATCTTCCAGGACCTTGCAGATTTGCGGAGAAAGACAATTTTTGTGATCTGTTTAGTTATGATAGGAATTAAAATAGTAATATGCACATGAGGGAACTAGATATATTTAGGTCAAAAATTAGTAAGAACACTGCTCTGAACAATTTTCCATAATAGTGTCCTATTTTCACAGGGCGCTCCAAAATATCTTCACCTTTCTTTGAAATAAGATATTGTTTCGCCTGTGGGCGTTTGACCGTTGGAAAAATATATAGAGTCCAGATGGGATTGGAATGGAAATCACAAGTTTTGGGTTTTATTGACATTATACTTAGGGAATAGGGGAAATGTCTAATAAAAAGTTTTTGGTTTTAGGCCGAGTTTTGTTGAGATAACAAAAATTTAATTGGGGCCGGGAATTTTATTATGCTCTTTTAAAATTAATGTAATAAGTTTGGCTTCTTGATTTTTGTTTTCTGGGTTTTACGCAGGATTATTCCCAACTGTTTCATTTCAAAATGTCATTTGTAAGTGATAGTTTCTAATTAGCCCTTGTACATTTGGTAATTTTGCTTTGACTAATAGTTGTGGATAGGGCACAACTTAATTTTATATCTCGTGAACACCAGGAATAAGGATCTGAGAATGCATTAAGCAGTAAGATTTTTTTTTTTTTTGATTAGAGGTTGTGTGTAAAGACACTTGAGTAGGCAGATTTAGTTTTACAACGTTCTTATAGGTGAACCTTGAAATTGTTTTCATATTTGTTTTTTTGAAAGTGCACACAAGATAATTCTTGACAGAGTTGAGTGCAAAGGTTCTTCACATTATAGTGGTACAGTAAATAAGTACTAACGTTGCTTATTTCCTTAAGTTATAATTTTAAACAAATACACTAACATCGGTTGTTTTTTTTGGAACATAAATATTTTTTTACTTTTCCTAAAATGATTGGTTTTTTTTTTCAATTACGATTTTTATACCTTATGATTCTTAAGTAAATTTAATTTTCAACATTTTCTTTTGTATAGTAAATTAATTTTTCTAGCTCATTTACTTTTCACATTGCCACAGTTTTGGGAGAGGAAAGGGAATTGACAACTGGTTTTTAAAGGAAAAGAACAAAAACTGTTGCATGACAACTCGAATAAGATTTTTCTGGTGTTGATTTTATTTATTTTTTTTTAAGGTTCACTAATAGGAGCTGCAACCCCACTTAAACATTTTTAATTTTTTTTTGAAAATATTTTTTAAATATTTTTTTAAATTTTTTTTAAGAAGGGAAACTTGATTTTTTTTGTTGCAAAATTTTTTTTTGGTGCATAGTAGTACCTTGTCCCTACAATGGTTCTACCAGTTTATTTAAATATTTTTTTTTCTGAAATAAAATATAATTTCTTTCGAACCCTCGCGTTTTAACAACCTATCATCATTTGTTTTAACTTTTTTTTCTCCCTACTCCAAGCCAGGGTAGAGTAATATTTTGAAAATTTTAGTGAGCCACTAATTAATTGTTTTTGATTATTGGGCTACTGTGGTTGACACCAAAAAAATTTTTCAATTTTTTTTTGGACACCTTTTGGTACGATCCTAGGGTCTTCTTGACCATGGTTTGCATCAATTTAGTTAAATTTTGGGAATTTCATTTTAACGATTATTAGAGAGTTGCAGTCTTACCAAGACGTTATTTGTGTAAATTTTTTATTACCATCGGTAATTTTTTTTTTTAATTTTCTTAAAATTTTTTTTTCATTACACACAACGTCCTTACTAGTCTAATTCGACGCAATTTCAGCGAGCCGATTTTTTTTTTAATTGAACATATTTTACGATTTCTATAACATGAACATCTGTTCCGATGTTTATTGCGTTCACTTATATATTAAGGGACGATGTGACCTTAAGCAATGCATGTTTCGTGTAAACTCAGAGTAGGTAAACAGGTTAAAGTGGGTTTTGATTTTTTCTTTTTAGAAAAATCATTGTATACGGCGATTTGGGTTTTTTTTTGAGGAGTTTATTAGTGGAGCCGTTCTGCAATAGCAGGAGTATACCCTAGCGTTAATTGTGTACAACAGCTTTGGGATTTTTTTTTATAGGTAGTCTGTTGTACGTTCCATTTAGGGATAAATTTAACTATTCGGTTGCTGAGGTAAACAAACATCACTTAACTTTAATTTTAATCCAGTTCAACTAGGATAAGCGCAATTATTTTTTTTTGGTTTTACTCACGCAGGAGTGGAACATAAGACCTGAACTCTGCCAAAACTCTTGTCTCTCTTTTATTTTTTTTAACTTTTTTTATGGCTACTTGTTAATTCTAATTTAGGATTTAAGTAGTTATTTCTCTCTGCAAGGTTGGACGTCATAGTTGGTTGTACAAATACTGAATATAAACTATGATTACATTTTTAAATGCAAATAAATTTTATTTTCTTACTGCTCCGGTGTTCTTCGATTTTGTTCGCGTTAGAGGAGTTAGAAAAAGGTGCTACTGAACTCAAGCATTGATCTTTTTGAAAAGTCAGCCTATACTTTTTATAAAGATGTTCGTAGAGAAGTCCATACATGGGAACAGCTGGAACAAAGGTTCATGACAGAATATCTTCCTTCTTCATATGGCGAGAAGCTATTGAAGGAAATTCAAAAACGTAAACAAGGCCCTGGAGAGTCTATAGGGACCTATATTGCTGTCATGAACACATATTTCCAAAGACTTGGCTGTCCTGTTTCTGAAGAGGCAAAATTAGCTATCGTCTTCAGAAATATAGCGGACATCTATAAGAAAGGGTTTATTGCTACTGAGGTCAATAGCCTATCACATTTAAAAGATTTGTGTCGTAGAATAGACCAGAGATATGGTTTAGAGGAGGAGAATTTTACTCCTAGAAGAAACCAATCTGTTGAACCTGACTTGGCCTACGTTGACGTAGAGAGCGATTTTGACGATTTTCCAACAGGGGTTGATGCAATTCAAATATCAGGTGCCGGGACATCAAATCAACAGAATTTGAATATTCCTGATAATAGATTTAACAGAGATAGGCAGCAGCCAGCAAGCAGTTTCGCTGCTAGAGCTGATAGAGAGAGACAACAACCAGCTAGTGGTCAGGCTAGTGTAAATGACAGAGATAGACAACCACCACAAGGTGCTAGGTCTGGTATGGCGAACAGGGACGTTGTTTTTTACAGATGCAACCAAACATGGCACATGGCAATCGGGTGCGCATTATATAGAGGTAAGCAGTGTTATTCGTGTGGACAGGCAGGGGTTACAGTAAGAGAATGTCGTAATTGTAATCGTCAGGGAAACGGACCCAGGCGCTCGTAGGTGGTCGACCTTCGAGTCAGCCTGAACAAGCATCGACCGATAGGCTAACGTACGTCTTAGATTATGTGATAAGTCATGCTCGTAAAGATGAGAGGCCTTATTTAGAAGTGGATGTGCTCGGAAATAAGTTATTAGGTTTGTTGGATTCCGGGGCTTCACGTACCTTTTTAGGGAATCATGGTTGGTCAATCATCGAGAGGTTTGGTTTTTCACTTGATACGACAAAGAAGACGAGTTGTATTGTGGCAAATGGTCAAAGCACGAGTAGTATTGGGACAGTGCAGCTTCCTATGCGAGTTCAGGATAAATTTAGGTTAATAGAGGTCGTCGTCGTTTCTGAGTTGCCGCACACTTTGATTTTGGGATTAGATTTTTGGATTTCGATGGGGATAGTACCGAACTTAAGTACTAATGAGTGGCACTTTGCCGATAATAAAGATGTGATTTGTTCTTTAGAAACATCAGACCAACAAACTACTCTTACGCCTTATGAATCAGAACGACTAGAGGAATTGGTCGATAAATATAAGACTATTATGGGTGACTCACTAGGATGTACAGACAGGGTAGAGCATATGATTACAACAGATGCAACACCGATAAGACAACGTTCATATAAGGTCTCACCGGTCACTCAAAAACTTATTGATGACGAGATCGACGAAATGCTGAAAATGGATGTAATAGAACGTAGTAGTAGTTCATGGGCTTCACCAGTGGTAATGGTACAAAAGAAAAACACAAATAAATATCGGTTCTGCGTAGACTACCGCAAATTGAACTCAGTGACGGCGCGTGATAGTTATCCTTTACCACTCGTATCCGAGACTCTTGACAAGTTGAAAGATGCTAAATACTTGTCAACTTTAGATATCAAAAGCGCTTATTGGCAAGTACCAATGGAAGAATCATCGAAGCCACTAACAGCATTCATCTGTCGACGAGGTCTCTTCCAATTTAAGCGGTTACCATTTGGTCTTCATAATGCACCTGCAACTTGGCAGAGACTCATAGATAGCATCATAGGAAACGATTTAGACCCCTACGTGTACGTATATCTCGATGACCTCGTAATTGTCACACAGAGCTTTTCTGAACATCTAGGAATTCTTGAGGAAGTCCTACGAAGATTGCAGAATGCAAAAATAACGGTAAGTTGGGAGAAAAGCCAACTGTGTAGGCCAGAAATGACTTATTTAGGTTTCGTAGTGGACCGTCGAGGCATCCGAGTTGACCCTAATAAAATTAGAGCCATGTTAGAGCTCCAGAGGCCAAGAACTGTCAGAGAAGTTCGTAGAGTTGTAGATACAATATCCTGGTATAGACGTTTCATAGAGAATTTTTCAGCGATAATTGCTCCGATTACAGCTCTAACTAAGAAAAATCAAAAGTTCGATTGGACTCCAGACTGCGAAAGAGCATTTATTAGGATTAAGGAACTTTTAGTGACTGCACCGATTCTTACATGTCCAGATTATACTAAAGAATTTGTCATTCAAACAGACGCATCAGGATATGGAATAGGAGCATGTTTAACGCAGCCTTATCCTGAGGGACTTTGACTAGGCAAGAACGTGTTTACACGACCACCGAGCGAGAATGTTTGGCATTGGTTTGGGCGATAGAGAAGCTCCGGCCTTATATTGAGGGGATCTCATTTAAGGTCATAACAGATCATTTTAGCTTAAAATGGCTTCATAGCTTGAAAGAGCCCAGTGGAAGACTTGCTCGTTGGTCTGTAAAGCTGCAGCAATATGACTTTGAAGCAATCCATCGGAAAGGGAAAGATTTAGTTGTCCCGGACATGTTGTCTCGCGCAGTACCTATGATTGATACAATTTCGCAGCCCAGAGACGTTTCAACAGCAATTAAAGATCGATGGTACCAAAAGATGGTAAAGAGGGTCGTAGAATCACCGTTAAAATTTATGAATTGGAGATACACTGATAATAAGTTGTATAAATATGTCAAACAAGAATACCCTCAACTTTCACCATCTAACGAATATTGGAAAGAGGTAGTCCCCAAAGATCATAGGCGTAGAATTATTGGAGAAGCTCACGATCCTCCTACCGCAGGGCATATGGGTGTGTATAAAACCTTCCACAGACTGGCAGAAAAATATTATTGGTCAAAAATGCGCCAGGACGTGGCAACTTTTGTAAAGAAATGCTTTGTCTGTGCAGCTCATAAAGGTGATACACAAGGTGTATCTGATCAGATGATATCTCACCCAAAACCAACTCGTCCTTGGGAAATTATTTCGACTGATTTATGTGGACCTTTACCTCGTTCGACAAAGGGTAATTGCTGGATTCTCGTCGTTACGGACTATTTGAGTAAGTTTTCCTTAGTTTTTCCAATGCGAGCAGCCCCTACTCAAGCAGTTGTCAAGCATCTTGAGGAGCAAGTATTTATGGTCTTCGGAGTACTCCGTTTGATACTTTGTGATAATGGCCCTCAGTACAAAAGTAATGAGTTTTAGCGTTTTGCTGAGAGTTATCAGGTTAAAATTCAGTATAATCCGTATTATCACCCCAGAGCAAATCCAACAGAGAGGACGAATCGTACGTTAAAAACCATGTTATGTTGTTATGTGAAAGACAACCACAGGAAGTGGGACGAACAAATACATAAACTTACCTGCGCGATTCGTACGGCAACCCATGAGACGACCAGGATGTCTCCTTTCTTTGTTAATTTTGGTAGGAATATGTGTTTATCAGGAAAAGATTACTCCAACCCAGTTTTGTTATCTGAAGAGAATGGTGTACAAACTGCAGCTGAAAGTAAGAACGAAGGTTTCCGGAAGCTCTATGCTGATGTTAAGAGAAGGTTAGAGGTGGCAGGAGAGAAAAACGTAGTTCAGTATAATTTGCGTACAAGGGTACCCAACTTTGCTGTGGGTCAGCGTGTTTGGAAGAAAAATTATGTGTTGTCAGATGCTACGAAATTTTTCTCGAAGAAGTTAGCACCGAAATTCGTTGGTCCTTATGTGATTAGGAATAAAATTTCTCCATGGATATTTGAGCTTCAGGAACCATCGGGTAAAGTACTACCAGGGAGTTGGCATGCCAAAGACCTTAAGTCGGCAGCGGACCTCTCCGATTAACCTTTTTAGGTTAATCGTCTTGAAGTTGGGGGGGGATTATGTAACGTGTCATTTTTACGTTTAAGACAACGTTACATATTTGTTTATTCAGGTAAATAATCAAGGCTCTTTGACTCGTCTTTCTGTACACAAATTAAGGGTATTTTATAGAGCTAGGTTTGGAGGTTATATAGTGTCTAGGAAGTTACCTTAAAAGGAGGCATTCCATCGAATTACTGTGGACACTACGCACATCGAATTATCTGGACATCGTTATTGGAATTTAAGATCACAGTTATTTACAAATCACATAAAAACTTTTGATTGTTTTGTTTATCTGCACTTCGTAATTCTCTTTGACGTTTATGAAATTAAACAGCTGGGGAATGGCGGCGTTGCCGCATCACAAATGGTTTCAGTAACAGCGAGGAAACATTTAGATGAACAGTTCATTCGCTTATGTTTATTTTCGAGGATAATGGGACAATCCGATCCCCATATCCTTCACGGATTAGCTAGTTTTGATAGCACGAGAACATATTTAGGTTCACGGTTTGACCAGTAACAACCGAGGCTCCGCCCACTTTGATATCTTTATTAATTTGATAGGGAAAGGATAAAATAAATACGAGTTACGCACTTTTGTAAATGGGAGATAAACGAGGGATAAAAACCAAGACTAAAAGAATAAACGAAATCGTGTGAGTTAACATCTGAACACTCTTGTGCCGAGTTTAAGCAGTAGTTCAGTGTGTATTTTTAGGTTCAGGTTCAGAAACAACTTTATTACTGTAGAAATGTTTTACAAAAATGGCGTTAAACCAGATGAATATTAGAGAAAACATTTATAAAGAGCAAAGGAAACTTTTGACTAAAACTGTAACTAAAATACAACTAAATTCTACACTTAGTATAGCTTTACTCATATGGGAATTGATTGAGTGTTCGAATATTTCTGGGTTTGATGCAAGCTCTGATCTCCAGTAATTGATTTTACAGTTGATGGTTTCAATGCTGAGCTTCTTATAGTCCGTCTGGTTATTTTCCTCCTACTTGATATGTTGGCAGGGGTCCGGTAGGCAAATGTTCGGTCTATGTATGGAGGGTGTCTCGACGTCCTTGTTATAAAAATTTCAACCGTGGAAATAGATCCGACAACACCTCAATGCGCGTTTTACCTATTTTCAATGTCCCCTTGGTCGGTGCTGGCCCCTCTATACCGGTATGGAACTATTGGTGTATTTCCTCATTGGTTAGTTTGAAAACCGCGGGTTTTTTCTTCCAGTCTCGTTTTACTATCCCCACTCCCGTGAGTCCGTCGTGTTTAGACGAATCCTGAAGTGACGCTCAAACCCTTTTGAAGGGGATTTAAGTCGGCCTACGCCATTTGTACGGGAAAGAGCAGTGGTAAGTTCGATTTTATTTTTTTTAATTTTTTTTATTATTTGAGGACTCTTCAAGATAATATTTGCCTCCCAAATTGTAATTATTTTTCGTGTGAAATGTACTTTTTTTTGACAAAAGACGTGGGGAATTTTTGGCGTTTTTATATTTTTCTTTTAACCACGTGTTGGATAAAAACTATATATTGTTTTTCTCCTTTGTCTACAGCCCTGTCCATTCCATCGACAGCTGTGCTGGACGCTGGTGGGAAGCCGGACGAGCCAGTTGTAACCCTGGGAAAGGTACGTTAGGGTTATTTTAGTTCATCTGTTTAAATCTACTTTATTTTATTGAGTCGACATGGGATTCTCGATTTAAGTTACTCGGTGTAGGGGAACTTCGTGCAAAATTGACGAATTCCAGGAAACTGAAACATCTCATTTTCCACAAGGTTCTACGCTCGGGCATGTATCCAGCACACTTTTCGAAATCATGTGCTGCCCTAGTACCATGTGCTAGTTAGTCAGCAGGGGAGGCGCGGACAGAATAGGACAGGACCCGGTGCAGTGGTGAGGAGATGTCTGGACAACAGAACTCCAGGTTTACAAAATAAAATAATTTTTTTTATTTACTCATTCAATAAACCAGGACCAAGGTAGGAGCGAGTACACCCTTAGATATAATATTTGTTTTAGATATATATAATTTTCACCATATAATTTCAACATTTTTGTAAACGCAAGATAAGGTATGACGTCATAACCCCAGTTTTGCGGCATAATTAAGCTAAGGTTAAATTGCTACTGCGTGCCATTCTGACTCTGACTTGGTTTCCTTGTTACACTCATTTATATTAAGCATGTTTCCAATATTAACTTCAACTTCAATCTTTAGAATAAACAAGATGAACTAAATCTTTGCGTTATTTGTACAACCCAATGACCGACTTTGCAGAGACAAAAGAGAGATGAGGTTATATTTTTTTAGTGTTTCCTTACATTGTTTTACCTCATGGGGTAGATCTCGGACTGGGTTGCTGTCTGTCTCGTTCTACCTAACGTAGAATAATGACAACAGATATTTGGTCCAGACCTCCCCTATGACGGAATAATTTTGGAAGTATATATGTTTTTTTTTAATCATTCATATGATTGAGTCCTACGCTACTGACTCAAAGGTAGGTACACTATGACCTGTTAAAGGAGTCCATCTACCTGTAAAGTGCTTCTAGTTTTGTCATCTTAATTCAATCTTTTAGAGTTTTATTCTGTTTATTACTCAATTTTTTTGGTTTTTTAATTACACAAATACCCTGGAAGCCTCGGAAGTAGGTAGAATTTCATTGTTTGGCTACAACGTTTGGGTTGAACTGTATTTTATTTAAGAACTTCTTTGTAAAACATTGGTATTAAATAATGTGGCGCACTTAAAATTTTCTTATTTCTGAACCCCCCCCCCCCTTCTCCACTGTATAAAAGTTACCGGGCATATCAATGTTTTACCTAGCTGGAAAATACAGTTCTGCTTCCAGATATTTGTTTAATTATTCAGGGGTTTTGTTTTGTCACAAGTTGGCAAATTGTCATTATTCTAATTACATTGTCACAAAATGGCGGCAACGTCTTTAAGCTGCCACAAATGGCATCCAGCGCATTTTAATAGGCCACAATACATTTGAATGCATACTAATACGCTATAGAACAATCCATTTAAATGACTTTTTATGAATTCATTATTTATCCTGTTGAATACTTTTTAATACCTTCCTTTATCAATACAATTGAATGAACTTTTCAAGTATTCATTTTCTATATATTTGAATACATATTTATACCCTTTAAAGCAATCCAATTAAATACCTTTTTATGTAATCATTATTTATACCAATGAATACTTTTTAATTCCTTCCTTTCTCAATGCAACCGAATAAACATAGAAGGATTCATTTTTAATACATTTGAATACATACAATACGCTATTGAACAATCCATTTAAATGACTTTTTATGAATTCATTATTTATACTGTTGAATACTTTTTAATACCTTCCTTTATCAATACAATTGAATGAAATTTTCAAGTATTCATTTTCTATATATTTAAATACATATTTATACTCTTTAAAGCAATCCAATTAAATACCTTGTTATGTAATCATTATTTATACCAACGAATACTTTTGAATTTCTTCCTTTCTCAATACAACCGGATAAATATACAAGGATTCATTTTTAATACATTTGAATACATACTAATACGCTATGGAATAATCCATTTAAATGACTTTTTATGAATTCATTATTTATCCCGTTGAATACTTTTGAATACCTTCCTTTATCAATACAATTGAATGAACTTTTCAAGTATTCATTTTCTATATATTTGAATACATATTTATACTCTTTAAAGCAATCCAATTAAATACCTTTTTATGTAATCATTATTTATACCAATGAATACTTTTTAATTCCTTCCTTTCTCAATGCAACCGAATAAACATAGAAGGATTCATTTTTAATACATTTGAATACATAATAATACGCTATAGAACAATCCATTTAAATGACTTTTTATGAATTCATTATTTATCCTGTTGAATACTTTTCAATACCTTCCTTTATTAATACAATTGAATGAACTTTTCAAGTATTCATTTTCTATATATTTGAATACATATTTATACTCTTTAAAGCAATCTAATTAAATACCTTTTTATGTAATCATTATTTAAACCAATGAATACTTTTTAATTCCTTCCTTTCTCAATGCAACCGAATAAACATAGAAGGATTCATTTTTAATACATTTGAATACATACTAATACGCCATGGAATAATCCATTTAAATGACTTTTTATGAATTCATTATTTATCCCGTTGAATACTTTTTAATACCTTCCTTTATCAATACAATTGAATGAAATTTTCAAGTATTCATTTTCTATATATTTGAATACATATTTATACCCTTTAAAGCAATCCAATTAAATACAATGTAATCATTATTTATACCAATAAATAGTTTTTAATTCCTTCCCTTCTCAATACAACCGAATAAACATAGAAGGATTCATTTTTAATACATTTGAATGCATACTAATACTCTATAGAACAATCCATTTAAATGACTTTTTATGAATTCATTATTTATCCTGTTGAATACTTTTTAATACCTTCCTTTATCAATACAATTGAATGAACTTTTCAAGTATTCATTTTCTATATATTTGAATACATATTTATACCCTTTAAAGCAATCCAATTAAATACCTTTTTATGTAATCATTATTTATACCAATGAATACTTTTTAATTCCTTCCTTTCTCAATGCAACCGAATAAACATAGAAGGATTCATTTTTAATACATTTGAATACATACTAATACGCCATGGAATAATCCATTTAAATGACTTTTTATGAATTCATTATTTATCCCGTTGAATACTTTTCAATACCTTCCTTTATCAATACAATTGAATGAAATTTTCAAGTATTCATTTTCTATATATTTGAATACATATTTATACCCTTTCAAGCAATACAATTAAATACCTTTTTATGTAATCATTATTGTTTAATGCTGCCAATTATTTTTTCTTTATTGTTTTATTTTGAATTTTTTGGAAAACCTAACCTTAAGGTTTGTTTTGATATTTTGGGCTTTCTGCAAAAACCTTCAAAAGAGGAAAGTCCTGTTTGGGAAAATTCCGATCAGGTGATAATTTCTCACTTTGTTGAAAGCTATTTTCTTTTTGATCACCTGATCACTTTATTGAAATCATTCGCGTTTTTTTCTCACGCTGGAAGTTTGAAGCGCCACCCTGTGTGTGACAGGGGAATGAAGAAATCACTTCCGCCAAAAAACTAGAAGAAGTCACATGTATTTTCGGGTTGAAGACCGAAATTCGAGTCCCAAGAAACGGGCGGCGCCGCCAGTGAATGCTGCAGAATTACAGAAGGTAAGCTTCTAGCGTGTTGCCGATTTTTTCCTTTGTTTTTTTGTTTAATAGACTCTGTTTTCCCAGGCGGGGCGAATTTAATTTTGGGGTTATTTTTTTTTGGGATATCTCTAGTTTTTCTCCCCTTCAGGGCTCAGATCTCTATTTGGTCCTTCAGACCCTTATGTTTTGAAAAAGCCCTTTGGATTTTACAGTTTTTTTTTTGTTAAAAAATTGGTAATTTTGTAGTTTTTTTGCAGCAACCATATTTTATCGTTTTTTTGCCAGATTCGGACATTGTTGCTTTTGTACCGGTTTTTTTTTTTAGAGTCCGCATGGTTTTGAAGGTTGCCCTGAGTTTGGTTTGACCTCGTGCGACGATAAAAGAAAACCCCCGTTCGACATTTGGCAGATACCCGGGCGCCCGTTTTTTTTCTTGCTGGCTGACATTTCATTGACGTTTGTGTGTTCTAACCTCACCACTTCACGTGTTGTTTTGTTTACCTCCGAGGTTAGAAAATTTTTGATTATTCGTCGGGTTTCGAATTTGTTTGTGTGAAATCCGTCGAAATTTACCTTCGTTTTTTGCTTTCGTTAAGCGCGAGATTGTTGCCGCGTTCTTAGCGAACCGTACCCGGGTGTTGATAGCGAAAAAAACCTACTTTTTTGTATCTGATAAAAACCGCTTTGTCATGTCTGACATAAAAGTTTTGAAAAAACAACAAAATAGCGTTTTTAATAAATTAAAAACAACTTATAATAGAGCCGTCGAAGCCCAGGGCAATGCAGAGAAGGCAAAAAAGTTAAAACCCAGATGGGAAGATGTGCCTTCTCTCGTAAGTCACTTCGATGCATTGCATTTTGAAATTATAAGCTTGGATAGTAGTGATCAGATACAAGAAAGCCAGGAAACTTTAGTGCAGGAATTTGGTGAAATGAAATACACAATTAGATCGATTTGTCGTGAGCTCTATCCAGAGGAATACCAAGATGCCTCACAGACAGTTTTGAACCATTCCCTGGTAAATATGGACAGGAGTCTTGAAATTAAAAGAATAGAGGTACCCCATTTTGACGGTAATCTTAAAAAATGGCCCACCTTTTTTGATATGTTTAAGTCACTTGTGCACGAAAAAGCTGACATGAGTGAAATAGCTAAATTTCAAGCCTTAAATACCGCTCTGGTGGGAGAGGCTGCATCTGTAATTAGGAACATACCGCTAACCTCAGATAATTATCGAGTAGCCTTCGATGCGATGATTAGACGTTTTAATAATAAGAGACTTTTGATAACAAATTATTGGACATCTATTTGTCAAGCCCCTTCTGCAAAATCGAGCAACCCACATGATTTGAGGTTATTGTTGTCCACTTTCCGGGAAAATTTGGAAGCATTGTCAAACTATGATGATGTAGACCTTTTAGATTTTGCTAAAATGATTCTTCTTTTGCAAAAAGTTGATACCCCATTGAAAACTCAGTTTGAGATTGAGTATAGTGATAAGGAAATCCCGTCCTATAAAGATTTGTTTAAATTCTTAGAGAAAAATTGTCGGGCTGTGGAAAATAGTTCTATTTTGAATAAGCCAAAGGAGGTCTCACCTCCTCTACCCCCTAGGAAGGGTGGCAAACCACCCTATCCTGTGTTATTGACTGGAACAGGCCAGTCTGGTAATAAAGGTTGTGTTTATTGCCAGCAACAGCCCTACCATCCCCTTGTGAAGTGTACCAGATTTCTGGAATTAGAAGTAGGTCAGCGCCATCAATTTGTTAAGCGTGAACGATTGTGTTTTAACTGCTTTGGCAAACATGGTGTATCTCAATGCCCTACAAACGCCACGTGTCGTCAGTGCCAGGGTCTTCACCATTCCCTGTTGCACTTTGTGAAAAGCTCTCAGAGCCCCCAAGTTGATCGTCCAGGGGAGACCCCCCGTATACTTAATAGTGAAGGTGCCCAACAGGCATTGTGTTCCGCTACACCCAGTAGCAACCATTTTAAACCTCGTAAGAGGAGACCTGTGCTTTTTGCAACTGCCGAAGTTTTAGTGGTAGATGCCAACAAAAAGTTTGTGTCTTGTCGGGCAATTTTAGATTCAGCTAGTAAAGCATCCTTTGTAACTGTCTCTTTGGCTGAGAGGTTAGGACTTAAAGTAGCTCCGAATAAAACTCCTATTGAAGGAATAAATGGCATGATTTCTAGTACATCAGATGGCAATGTAACATTGCAGATAAGCTCGTCCAAGTTTCCTGATAGTTTGTTTTCCTGTGATGCCATTCTTATTCCTAAAATTTGTGGAACCATACCTGTGACTGTTGTTGAATATGATTCTATTCAGTGGCCATACCTAAAAAATTTAGATTTTGCTGATCCTAATTTTGGACAACCTAGTAGTGTAGACCTTTTAATTGGTGTTGATTTGTTTGGTCAGATGCTTGTGCCTGGCTTTAAAAAGGGAGAAAATGGAGGACCTTGTGCCATTAATTCAATTTTTGGTTGGATACTCCTTGGTGGTATTGATGGTCCTCGTAAAACTCAAAAACCCATTAGTTTGTTGACCTCAGTGTCTTCCCCTATAGAATCTCGATTGGATAGTACCTTACAAAAGTTTTGGGAACTAGAATCGACCCCTCAAAAAATCCCTCTTTCCTCTGATGAGGATTTGTGTGAAGAAATATTTGCTACCACTCATTCAAGAACTGAGTCCGGCAGATATGTTGTTCGCTTGCCTTTCAGAGAGCCTCGACAAGAACTTGGTAACTCTAAAGGTCAAGCATTGCGTAGATTTAATATGATGGAAAACCGATTGTTGAAAAATCCTGCTTTGTATAGTGCGTACAAAGACTTTGTTCAGGATTACCTAGACCAGGGGCATATGAAATTGGCCAATTCTAGCCCTGACTTCCATTCATATTTTATTCCACACCACCCAGTTGTGAAGGCAGATGGTGACTTGTCAAAAATTCGAATTGTTTTTGATGCATCTGCCAGGACCTCAAATAGTCGTAGCTTAAATTCTATTTTATTGGTAGGACCTAAACTCCAAAGAGATATTGTGTCAATATTGCTTACTTTTCGCCTTTATAGTGTTGTATATTCTAGTGACATACGTCAAATGTTCAGGCAGATTGATATGCATCAGGCTGATGTGTGTTATCAACAGATATTGTGGCGGTTCGACCCAACCGAGGAGATTCAAGAGTACTCTCTTCAAACAGTAACTTATGGTGTGAATTCGAGCCCATACCTAGCTATTCGTACTCTTCACCAGCTCGTTAAAGATCATGGTAGTGGCTTTCCACTAGCGAGCAAGGTGTTGATGCATACTACTTATGTGGACGATGCCATCGGATTAGCTAATTCTGTAGCTGAAGCTTTAGAAAGCCAGAAACAGCTAATTGCGTTGTTAAAATTGGGTTGTTTTGAACTTCGTAAGTGGACTAGCAACACTCCTGAGTTACTAGAATCGGTTCCAGCTAGTCATCAGCAACCAATTTCCTTTGATGATGAATCTGCTGGTTTAAAAATCCTTGGACTAAAGTGGTGTCCAAAATTGGATTCGTTTTGTTATGATGTGATGCCCATGGAAAGACCTTGTACCAAGAGAAACATTCTTTCTGAGATTGCAAGGATATATGATCCACTCGGGTTCCTAGCCCCAGTTGTTTTGGTTGCTAAATGTTTAATGCAACGTTTGTGGGTCCAGGGTCTTTCATGGGATGATACCCCCTCTAGTGATATTGTTGCACAGTGGCAACTCTATGTGTCGCAATTACCATAATTATCTTCGATATCAATACCTCGTTATGTTGTGAAGCAAAATGCTGTCACCACTGAATTGCATGGCTTTTGTGACGCCTCAATGTGTGCATATGGTGGTGCAGTATATATTCGACAAATTGAGTTGGATGGAAATATTTCTATCTCCCTTTTGTGTGGGAAAAGTAGAGTGTGCCCTTTGAAAAGTATTTATATTCCACGCTTAGAATTGTGTGCGGCTGTATTGTTGGCAGAGCTATTGGAGTTTGTTGGCAATCATCTTGATTGCGTCCCGATTGATAAGATTTTTGCTTGGTCTGACTCCAGCGTTACCCTGGCTTGGATAAAATCGTGTCCATCAAAACGAAAGGTTTTTGTAGCCAATCGTGTAACGACTATTCAAGAGAAAGTTCCCCCCAGCTGTTGGTACCATGTAAATGGTAAGGAGAACCCAGCTGATTGCTTATCCCGGAGCTTACTTCCTGGTCAATTGATAGACCATCCTCTTTGGTTTACTGGACCATCCTGGTTGGCCCAGTCTAGTGAAACATGGCCTATGAACCACAAAATTGATGCGTTTGATGCTGATCTACCCCCTGAGGAAAATCGTTTTGTTTTTGTGACAGAAATACCCCTTGATGAAGTACAGCTGTTACTCACTAAGTACTCCTCTTTACGTAAAATCTTGGGCATTGTTGCCTTTTGTTTGAGACCTTTTCGAGTGAAAAAAGATCCTTCTTTATCTTTTCCTACTAAAGCCCTCAATGAGGCAGATCTTTATTATGCTACTTTAGTTGTTGTGCGAGTTGTACAACAAGAAGTTTTTTTTGAAGATTTGAAAAGGATACGTAAGGGTGAGAGTTGTGCTAAGCCTCTTCGAAAGTTAGCTCCTTTTCTTGATTCCCATGGTGTTCTCAGGGTGGGCGGTAGATTACGTCACACTGATTTAGCATATGAGGTGAAACACCCCATGTTGTTGCCTCGTAGTCATAGGCTTACCACTTTGATTATTGAGAAATTCCCTAATGAGCATGGACATCCAGGTCCTCGCTTATTGGAGTACCTCCTAAATCAACAGTTTTGGATTTTGTCGGTGAAAAGTGCCATTCACAGTGTTGTTTCCAAGTGTTTTTGTTGTGCCAGGGTAAATCCCAAACCATTGCACCCATTCATGGGTGACCTTCCTAAATTTAGAGTGTCCCAGGTGAAGCCCTTTTCCCATGTTAGTGTAGATTTTATGGGTCCATTCTCCATCACGTTAACCAAGCGTCGTGGTGTAAAAAGTCAAAAGGCTTATGGGTGTATTTTTGTTTGTTTCCCAACAAAGGCCATTCACCTGGAGGCTGTTTCTGATTTGTCCACTGATGCATTTTTGGCTGCCCTCCGCCGATTTGTTGGTAGACGTGGCAGATGTGCTGCCCTCTACAGTGACCAGGGCACTAATTTTGTTGGGGCAAATAACCTCCTTGTGTCCTATTGTCAGCAAGCTGCTGAGACTTTAGCGATTAAGTAGTGTTTTAATCCACCCGCCAGTCCGCATTTTGGTGGACTCCATGAGTGTGGGGTAAAGTCCACAAAAACACATCTGAAGAGAATTGTGGGGGATCAAATCCTAACCTTTGAAGAGTTGATGACTGTATTGGTTCAGATTGAGGCTATTTTAAATAGTCGACCATTGTGAAGTATGAGCCCTGATCCTCATGACTTTCAAAGTCTTACTCCTGGACATTTCCTCAATTTGGAACCCTTGACAGCCCCTCCCGATGAAGATCTAACCAATGTTAAGTTCAACCGTCTCCATCGCTGGCAGCTTGTTCAGCAGATCCAGCAGCATTTTTGGCGCCGCTGGCATATGGAGTATTTACAGTCGTTGCAACAACGCGAAAGATGAAATACCCCCGATAACCCTCCAAAAGTTGGAACATTAGTAGCGTTGAAAGACGAAAACCTACCCCCATTGAAGTGGTCACTCGGTAGAATTGAAAAAATTTACTCGAGTCCAGATAGAATCCCCCGTGTCGTTCAAGTAAAAACCGCGAAAGGATTACTTGACCGTAGTTTGGTGAAGGTATGTCCGTTACCCAGCCAGTAACCAACCTTCAAAGCCTTGTGTAGCGTGAATCATGCTTATTTGAATTAACTTAAGTATGACGTCCATAGTTATTGCGATAAAATTATTGTTGCAAAAATGCTAATTTATTGTTTAGACCCTTTGGGTAATTGAATAACCTTTTTTTTTTGATTTTTTGTTTTTAGGTTTTTCTATAAAAATTGGGAATTTTTATGGTGGGCGGAAAGTTTAATGCTGCCAATTATTTTTTCTTTATTGTTTTTTTTGAATTTTTTGGAAAACCTAAACTTAAGGTTTGTTTTGATATTTTGGGCTTTCTGCAAAAACCTTCAAAAGAGGAAAGTCCTGTTTGGGAAAATTCCGATCAGGTGATAATTTCTCACTTTGTTGAAAGCTATTTTCTTTTTGATCACCTGATCACTTTATTGAAATCATTCGCGTTTTTTTCTCACGCTGGAAGTTTGAAGCGCCACCCTGTGTGTGACAGGGGAATGAAGAAATCACTTCCGCCAAAAAACTAGAAGAAGTCACATGTATTTTCGGGTTGAAGACCGAAATTCGGGTCCCAAGAAACGGGCGGCGCCGCCAGTGAATGCTGCAGAATTACAGAAGGTAAGCTTCTAGCGTGTTGCCGATTTTTTCCTTTGTTTTTTTGTTTAATAGACTCTGTTTTCCCAGGCGGGGCGAATTTTGGGGTTATTTTTTTTTGGGATATCTCTAGTTTTTCTCCCCTTCAGGGCTCAGATCTCTAATTATTGAATTACCAATGAATACTTTTTAATTCCTTCCCTTCTCAATACAACCGAATAAACATAGAAGGATTCATTTTTAATACATTTGAATGCTACTAATACGCTATAGAACAATCCATTTAAATGACTTTTTATGAATTCATTATTTATCCTGTTGAATCCTTTTTAATACCTTCCTTTATCAATACAATTGAATGAACTTTTCAAGTATTCATTTTCTATATATTTGAATACATATTTATACCCTTTAAAGCAATCCAATTAAATACCTTTTTATGTAATCATTATTTATACCAATGAATACTTTTTAATTCCTTCCTTTCTCAATGCAACCGAATAAACATAGAAGGATTCATTTTTAATACATTTGAATACATACTAATACGCTATAGAACAATCCATTTAAATGACTTTTTATGAATTCATTATTTATCCTGTTGAATACTTTTTAATACCTTCCTTTATCAATACAATTGAATGAACTTTTCAAGTATTCATTTTCTATATATTTAAATACATATTTATACTCTTTAAAGCAATCCAATTAAATACCTTTTTATGTAATCATTATTTATACCAACGAATAATTTTGAATTTCTTCCTTTCTCAATACAACCGAATAAACATAGAAGGATTCATTTTTAATACATTTGAATACATACTAATACGCCATGGAATATTTATCCCGTTGAATACTTTTCAATACCTTCCTTTATCAATACAATTGAATGAAATTTTCAAGTATTCATTTTCTATATATTTGAATACATATTTATACTATTTAAAGCAATCCAATTACATACCTTTATATGTAATCATTATTTATACCAATGAATACGTTTTAATTCCTTCCTTTCTCAATACAACCGAATAAACATAAAAGGATTCATTTTTAATACATCTGAATACATACTAATACGCTATAAAACAATCCATTTAAATGACTTTCTATGAATTCATTATTTATACCGTTGAATACTTTTCAATACCTTCCTTTACCAATACAATTGAATGAACTTTTCAGGTATTCATTTTCTATATATTTGAATACATATTTATACTCTTTAAAACAATCCAATTAAATACCTTTATATGTAATCATTATTTATACCAATGAATAAATTTAATTCCTTCCTCTCTCAATGCAACCGAATAAACATAGAAGGATTCATTTTTAATACATTTGAATACATACTAATACGCTATGGAATAATCCATTTAAATGACGTTTTATGAGTTCATTATTTATCCCGTTGAATACTTTTCAATACCTTCCTTTATCAATACAATTGAATGAACTTTTCAAGTATTCATTTTCTATATATTTGAATACATATTTATACTCTTTAGAGCAATCCAATTAAATACCTTTTTATGTAATCATTATTTATACCAATGAATACATTTTAGTTCCTTCCTTTCTCAATACAACGGAATAAACATAAAAGGATTCATTTTTAATACATCTGAATACATACTAATACGCTATAAAACAATCCATTTAAATGACTTTTTATAAATTAATTATTTATACCGTTGAATACTTTTTAATACCTTCCCTTATTAATACAATTGAATGAACTTTTCAAGTATTCATTTTCTATATATTTGAATACATATTTATACTCTTTAAAGCAATCCAATTAAATACATTTTTATGTAATCATTATTTATACCAATGAATACTTTTTATCTCCTTCCTTTCTCAATGCAACCGAATAAACATAGAAGGATTCATTTTTAATACATTTGAATACATACTAATACGCTATAAAACAATCCATTTAAATGACTTTTTATGAATTCATTATTTATCCCGTTGAATACTTTTCAATACCTTCCTTTATCAATACAATTGAATGAACTTTTCAAGTATTCATTTTCTATATATTTGAATACATATTTATACTCTTTAAAGCAATCCAATTAAATACCTTTTTATGTAATCATTATTTATACCAATGAATACATTTTAATTCCTTCCTTTCTCAATACAACCGAATAAACATAAAAGGATTCATTTTTAATACATCTGAATACATACTAATACGCTATAAAACAATCTATTTAAATGACTTTTTATGAATTCATTATTTATCCCGTTGAATACTTTTCAATACCTTCCTTTATCAATACAATTGAATGAACTTTTTAAGTATTCATTTTCTATATATTTGAATACATATTTATACTCTTTAAAGCAATCCAATTAAATACCTTTTTATGTAATCATTATTTATACCAATGAATACTTTTTAATTCCTTCCTTCATCTCAATACAACCGAATAAACATAGAAGGATTCATTTTTAATACATTTGAATACATACGAATACACCATGGAATACTCCATTTAAATGACTTTTTATGAATTCATTATTTATCCTGTTGAATACTTTTTAATACCTTCCCTTATTAATACAATTGAATGAACTTTTCAAGTATTCATTTTCTATATATTTGAATACAAATTTATAGTATTTAAAGCAATTCAATTACATACCTTTATATGTTATCATTATTTATACCAATGAATACGTTTTAATTCCTTCCTTTCGCAATACAACCGAATAAACATAAAAGGATTCATTTTTAATACATTTGAATACATACTAATACGCCATGGAATACTCCATTTAAATGACTTTTAATGAATTATTTATTTATCCCGTTGAATACTTTTTAATACCTTCCCTTATTAATACAATTGAATGAATTTTTCAAGTATTCATTTTCTATATATTTGAATACATATTTATACTCTTTAAAGCAATCCAACTAAATACCTTTTTATGTAATTATTATTTATACCAATGAATACATTTTAATTCCTTCCTTTCTCAATACAACCGAATAAACATTAAAGGATTCATTTTTAATACATCTGAATACATACTAATACGCTATAAAACAATCCATTTAAATGACTTTTTATGAATTCATTATTCATCCCGTTGAATACTTTTCAATACCTTCCTTTATCAATACAATTGAATGAATTTTTCAAGTATTCATTTTCTATATATTTGAATACATATTTATACTCTTTAAAGCAATCCAATTAAATACCTTTTTATGTAATCATTATTTATACCAATGAATACTTTCTCAATGCAACCGAATAAACATAGAAGGGTTCATTTCTAATACATTTGAATACATACTAATACGCTATAGAACAATCCATTTAAATCACTTTTTATGAATTCATTATTTATCCCGTTGAATACTTTTCAATACCTTCCTTTATCAATACAATTAAATGCACTTTTCAAGTATTCATTTTCTATGTATTTGAATACATATTTATACGCCCCCCCCCCCCAAAATGGCTCTGGTACAAAATAGCGCAGGACAAAGTAGCCCGGAACAAAATAGCGCAGGACAAAATAGCGCAGATCTCAAAAAGATACTAAAAAAATAACCTAACCTTACTTGGTTAGTTTAATATACAGTGAAGGCCTAACCTTATCACTCAAACTGCACCAGCCGAAGTGGATCAGGGGCCGAGGATAGGTTAGGTTAGTATCCCAACCTGACCCGGTTAGGTTGGGATACTAACCTAACCTATCCTCGGAGATACTAAAAAAATAACCTAACCTTACTTGGTTAGTTTAATAAACAATGAAGGCCTAACCTTATCACTCAAACTGCCCCAGCCGAAGTGGACCAGGGGCCGAGGATAGGTTAGGTTAGTGTCCCAACCTGACCCGGTTAGGTTTATTTACAAAAAAAACTTACCTGATCTGTTCAAGCAAGTTTTATTTTTGTAAAAAACCTAACCGGGTCAGGTTGGGATACTAACCTAACCTATCCTCGGCCCCTGGTCCACTTCGGCTGGACAGGGCAAATCGACTTGGGATTTATGACGTGCGCTATTTTGACATGCGCTATTTTGTCCTGAGCCATTTTGTCCTGCGCCATTTTGTCCTGCGCTATTTTGTCCTGCGCCATTTTGTCCTGCGCTATTTTGTCCTGCGCTATTTTGTCCTGCGCTATTTTGTCCTGCGCCATTTTGTCCACGCTATTTTGTCCTGCGCTATTTTGTACCAGAGCCCCCAAAACTGTGTTGTTTTTCTATATACGCCACTGCCGTATTTTATGTTTTTATTAATGAAATATGTGGAAAATACCAAAAAAAATCTTCGCATCGGGGGGAGCCATTGGGAATCCTTTAAAAATAGTGTCACTTTTTCAAATTTTATTTTATTAATTTTTGAGCGGCTCCTCTTCGAATACACCATGGACATGGTGGTGTTATTCATATTGGTTGGGTAACTACGTCCTTATTTACCTAATCTGTGGTTATGTCAATATTTGCGTGCTAAAATCAATGAAATTGAATGTTTTTCAGTTTTTCCATTATTACTCTAAGGTTTTTCCTCTTCTTGAGTTTTCAATTTGGTCTTTGCTTGTGTTTTTTGGATTGCCATATCGGTTTGGCCAGGTACGTTGTTTTAAATTTCATTTCGAATCCGTGTGTTCTGTAATGCCCCTACTTAGAAAGGAGGGTAGTTAAGTGCCTATTTATAAACTAGATGTATAAGAGAAATCAGAAAGGTTCTTAGCAGTCAATTTTACCATAAATTAGTTGAAAAATACAAATATTATTTTAGTTCTGGAGTGTTTTATATAAAAGCATTTTTTTTTATTTAATAAATTTTGAGAAAAATTATATCAAAAAGTTTTCTTTTAACTTGAATCTTTACCTAACTTTTTAAATCTTGCAACAGATATTTTTTATACTTCTCAGTGAGCTAGAGACTTTTGGTAGGTGATTATTGCTTAAAACATTAGCTTAGAACAAGTCAAGTCATAAGTTTTGTTTTAATAGGGACATTCCAGTGAACTTCCTCTCACAGTACGCGTTATATGAGACCATTTTTTCCATTTGGTAGAGGTTCAAGGATGATTCATGATTCATATGTGAGTGGGCCTTGGAGCCCTTCTACTGTGACTACTATCGGGTCTATTGTGGCTCAGCTTCAAGGATAGTGTTTATATGGATTTTAAATGAAGGATAGTATTTATGGTGCCATTTTGCTAAGGATGTTTTTCAGCTAAGTGAATAGAAATTATGAATTAAAGGTTGGTTAATTTGAATCTGTCCTCTTCTTTCTTATTTTTTTGCACCATAAATAGCAGAACATAAATAAGAAACTATATAATATGTAAACTTATATATAAATAGGAAACTAGCAGTTAGAAAAATGTTTAAAGGAAGAGTTTTGAGAGAAGCTTTGAACTTAATCCAGAGCAAATTTTCAGTTAAGAATTAACCGTAAAAATCTCCTGTTTAACAGTTTTTTGAAAACTGCTAGTTTCTAATATATTGAGGTGTTCTGCTAATTATGGTACCCTCTGTATAAATTGTATACATGTGTAGGATAGAAGAAATAAGAACAAAAGTTTTTTGGAGTTATTGCCAATCTATAAATAGAAACATTTTTCTAGGTTAGGTATTTGGTTGGTGTTATTATTTTTTTTTGTTTAACTAGGTACTTATAGCGCTGTCTAGCAAAACATATGATCCAATCTAAGATATCTTCCGTAGGACAAACAAACTGATTTCTCATAAGCCGTAATGTTAACAAAAACATAAATTGTACAAAAACAACAAGAGATTGAGTCTCAAAAATTATTCAGTTTTAAGAATGGGAAAAATGTAAATTTTGGAGGTATTAAAATGTATTTATTCTGTATTCTTGAAAGGGGATTCAAAAGGATAATTATTTAATGGATTGGAGGGTATTAAAAAAACCCTTAATGGTATAGAAATGGATTCTTTTTGAATGACACAAAGTGTATTGAAATTGATGAAATGTTCATATACTTTTTAATGACAATTTAATACACCTTTTCAAATCCTTTTTTTGGATAAGAAAGAATTGAAAATGTGAATTTGGGAGGTATTAAAATGTTCTTGCAGTTCTTCAGAAAACCCGTGAAACAGTGTCACAGGGGTAAATATCTCATTTTTTGAAGCAGAACCCTACTTTTTAATTTAAAATAGGATAAAATGCAATCTAATTTGCTACCTCACCAAAAAAAGAAAAAAATATTTTAATTATTAAGGATTTTTGCTGTATTAACAGTAGCTGAGGTCTCAGGCTTTGTTAATGTCACAACCCCAAGGTGAGCACATTCCGACTTATTTTTATATAAGTTATGGTTAATGATTTACATTAATATAGTTAAGTTCTAACAAGATCAACTCAAAAAAAAACTATTTTGAGCCAAAATAATAATATTCAACAAAAGACACTCTGATTTTTAAAAAATAATATTGTTGTCACATCCTCTTTGCATCAGCTTTGTTACCAATTTTTAAATCGCACTAAAATCCATATATGGCAACACAAGCAGCCGCCATTGCATTGTTCCGTTTACTTTAGTCACATTATTCGCTGTCAAGAAGCAGGTGGACACTGTGAAGTGTTGGTGTTTTTTTTAAATTTTGAAGTGACAAAACAGGTAAGTGTTGTAAGTTCCTGACAATACAAAAAATGTCTTAAATAATCTAAATGTGACTTAATAATGCGCAAAACGTAATAAAAAACAGGGCAAAAAAACAGATCCCAACATTTTGTTTTCAAGGAGTTAGGCGGGAAATATGAATAGATTCCTCAGCTCCGTTAATATCAGCTTTGTTAATACTGGTGGTAACAAAGCTAAGGATGTGTTAACAAACTTGAATATTATAGTATAATTTACCGAAAAAGCTTAGGTAGCAAAAAAATAAAAAGTATTTTCGAATTATTGGGGTCAATTATTAGGCAGAAACGACAGTTGAAACGTTTCGGCCCTTTTCCTTAACACAAAAAGTCAATTAACGGTAGCTTGGGTCAGGTTGGGTTGGGTTTACTTAACATTGCATTTCTTTGCTAGTTATAGTGAATTAACATTTTTTCAAACAATAATAAATGTAATAACATATCTTATCAAAAAATCATGGTCAAAATTACAGTCGAACCTCTATAACTCGAACTTCAAGGGACAACCAAATCAGTTCGAGTTATGGAGAGTTCGACTTATAGAAATTCGAGTTAAAGAGGTTAAAATTCATATAAAAAGTGCAGAACTTAGATTAATAAATTTGTTAGTCTGAGGTGCAAAACCACTTAAAAGGTTCGAGTTATAGAGGTTCGAGTTAGAGAGGTTCGACTGTATTACAAGGCGGTCATCGCTTTTATTATTATGATATTGGAATACCAACAAATTAATTTTAAACTTTTTAGTGAATTTTATAAAAGTTTAAAAAATAGGTAAATTTTTTTGACATATAAACTTTTTTTATAAACATTAATTTTTTGATTTCTAGAAAAATGGCATAAAAAAGAAAGAAAAAAAAGGTGCAGATGAAAAAAAAGCAAAATCTAGAGAATGTATGATGGGGATCATGGAACACTTGTTCCTTATCAGAACGTGTTCCAGACGGGGATCATTCGTATCCTTGTGATCGACGTTGGAGACAGTGAAAACCAAACAGTTTTAACAAGTTCTCTTGTTCTCTGAGTAGTTGTTTCTGTTGGTTTCACACAACTTATGCTCTACACGGAGCTATCGCCTACATTCACCTGAGGACGGCCCAACAGGCCGAAACCGGACGTGGATTGGCATGGATTACTTGTTCCTGATTGTCAGAACGTGTTCCAGATGGGGATCATTCGTATCCATGTGATCGACGTTGGAGAGAGTGAAAACCAAATAGTTTTAACAAGTTCCCAACGAAAGCATTAAACCATTATCTGTAGATTAACTTTTTATATTGTTGCTCATTTAATATTTAAGTGGTTTAAGAAGAGATAAAAAATTTGAAAATAATAGGTTTTAGGTTTTTTGTTCATTATAATTAATTTTGTTTATTTGGTAGTAGTAGTTTTTTAAATTTAGTTATGAGAAATTTAAATACAATAAGCTTTGCAATATATATTTTCTAAGTAATTTATCAGCTTTGTTAACTTGACCTCAGTTTCGTTAATATACTTTTTTTAAAAATTCTTCTATTTTGCTGTGTTTTTTGATAAAAAGTAGTTTTTTTTGTTGTGTTTTATGTAAAATTTGTTCACTACATATATTTTCTAAGTAATTTATCAGCTTTGTTAACATAACCTCAGCTTTGATGAATCACTTTTTCTTATTTTTACTTTTTCTCCAAAAATATACATTTTTTTTCTGGGAAACATACTCTATGCAAAATATTAAAGCATTTTCTTTTTAACAGACAATAATAAGCTTATTTTTTAATATTATATTTTTCAAAAAAAAAGGGAAGCTCATTTCACAGGTTTTCTGAAGAACTGCCCATTAATTCTGTATACTTAAAAAGGGACTTAAAATGATAAATAGTTTATGGATTGGAGAGAATTCAAAATAAAACCCTTAATGGAATAGAAATTGATTCCTTTTGAATGTCACAAAGTGTATTGAAATGGATGAAACGTTTGTATACTTTTTAATGCCAATTTATTATGCCTTTTCAAATCCTTTTTTGGATAAGAAAAGATTCAAAATATAGATCTAGGAGGTATTAAAATGTATTCATTCTGCATACTTAAAAGGGGATTTAAAAGGATAAGTAATTTTATTATTATTATTTTTTAAATGCCACAAACTGTATTGAAATGGATGGAATGTTTATATACTTTTTAATGCTAATTGCATACGCTTTTTGAAATCCTTTTTTTGGATAAGAGAGGATTAAAAATGTAGATCTCGAAGGTATTAAAATGTATTCATTCGGTATTTTTGAAAGGGGATTCAAAAGGTTAAAGATTTTATGGATTAAAGGGGATTAAAAATAAAACCTCCTAATGACATAGAAATGGATTCTTTTTTTTGGATAAGACAGGATTGAAAATTTATTCGGAGGTATTAAAATGTATTTATTCTGTATACTTGGAAGATGATTCAAAAGGATAATTATTTTATGGATTGAAGGGGATTAAAAAAACCCTTAATGCTATAGAAATGGATTCTTTTTGAATGACACAAAGTGTATTGAAATGGATGGAATGTTTATATACTTTTTAATGACAACTTAATACGCCATTTCAAATCCTTTTTTCGGATAAGAAAGAATTGAAAATGTGAATTTCGGAGGTATTAAAATGTTATAATTCTGTATACTTAAAAGGGGACTTAAAAGGATAAATAGTTTATGGATTGAAGAGAATTTAAAATAACAACCCTTAATGGGATAGAAAGGGATTCCTTTTGAATGCACAAAGTGTATTGAAATGGATGAAATGTATTCATTCTGTATACATGAAAGAGGATTGAAAAGGATAAAGATTTTATGGATTAAAGGGGATTAAACATAAAACCCCTTAATGACATAGAAATGGATTCCTTTTGAATGCCAAAAAGTGTATTGAAATGGATGGAATGTTTATATACTTTTTAATGACAATTTAATTCGCCTTTTCAAATCCTTTTTTCGGATAAGAAAGAATTGAATATGTGGCTTTTGGAGGTATTAAAATGTATTAATTATGTATACTTAAAAGGGGACTTAAAAGGATAAATAGTTTATGGATTGAAGAGAATTCAAAATAACAACCCTTAATGGGATAGAAATGGATTCCTTTTGAATGTCACAAAGTATATTGAAATGGATGAAATGTTTGTATACTTTTTAATGCCAATTTAATACGCCTTTTCAAATCCTTTTTTTGGATAAGAAAGGATTAAAAATGTAGATCTAGGAGATGTATTCATTCTGCATACTTAAAAGGGGATTTAAAAGGATAAGTAGTTTATGGATTGCGGAGGATTAAAAATAAAAACCCTTACTGAGATAGAAAGGGATTCCTTTTGAATGCCGCAAAGTGTATTGAAATGGATGGAATATTTATATACTTTTTAATGACAATTTAATACGCCATTTCAAATCATTTTTTCGGATAAGAAAGAATTGAAAATATGAATTTTGGAGGTATTAAAATGTATTCATTCTCTATTCTTGAAAGGGGATTTAAAAGGTTAAAGATTTTATGGATTAAAGGGGATTAAAAATAAATCCTCTTAATGACATAGAAATGGATTCGTTTTGAATGCCAAAAAGTGTATTGAAATGGATGGAATGTTTATATACTTTTTAATGACAATTTAATATGCCATTTCAAATAATTTTTTCGGATAAGAAAGAATTGAAAATGTGAATTTTGGAGGTATTAAAATGTATTAATTCTGTATACTTAAAAGGGGACTTAAAAGGATAAATAGTTTATGGATTGAAGAGAATTCAAAATAACAACCCTTAATGACATAGAAATGGATTCCTTTTGAATGCCACAGTGTATTGAAATGGATGGAATGTTTATATACTTTTTAATGCTAATTGCATACGCTTTTTGAAATCCTTTTTTTGGATAAGAAAGGATTGAAAATGTAGATCTCGAAGGTATTAAAATGTATTTATTCTCTATTCTTAAAAGGGGATTCAAAAGGTTAAAGATTTTATGGATTAAAGGGGATTAAAAATAAATTCCCTTAATGACATAGAAATGGATTCCTTTTGAATGCCAAAAAGTGTATTGAAATGGATTGAATGTTTATATACTTTTTAATGCTAATTGCATACGCTTTTTGAAATCCTTTTTTTTGGATAAGAAAGGATTGAAAATGTAGATCTCGAAGGTATTAAAATGTATTCATTCTCTATTCTTAAAAGGGGATTCAAAAGGTTAAAGATTTTATGGATTAAAGGGGATTAAAAATAAATCCCCTTAATGACATAGAAATGGATTTCTTTTGAATGCCAAAAAGTGTATTGAAATGGATTGAATGTTTATATACTTTTTAATGCTAATTGCATACGCTTTTTGAAATCCTTTTTTTGGATAAGAAAGGATTGAAAATGTAGATCTCGAAGGTATTAAAATGTATTCATTCTCTATTCTTAAAAGGGGAATCAAAAGGTTAAAGATTTTAGGGATTAAAGGGGATTAAAAATAAATCCCCTTAATGACATAGAAATGGATTCCTTTTGAATGCCAGAAAGTGTATTGAAATGGATTTACTTTGAATGCCAAAAAGTGTATACAAAAGGATAGAATGTTTCAAAATGGATTTATTTTGTATGCCAGGATCTGTATTGAAATGAATTAAAAATTTGTTTTCCATTTTAATACTTAACACTTTCTATCCCCCAAAGGTCAGAAAAAGGATTTCAAAAAGCGGATAGAAAATGGATTAATTTTTTTTAATCCTTTTTTATCCATTTTTTTTTAGAGGGACAGCTAATGATCTCTTAATTTTATCCCAATTTCGAGTTACATACCTTTAGATGCTTTCAAAATATAATTTGTTTTTATGAATTTTACTAAGAAAAAGAGTTTTCATTTTTTTCCTACAAAAGTGAGGGTATCCTGGAGAATAATAATCCACAAAAAATATTGTTGCAACATTTTAGCTGTTGAGAGGTGATATAATAAGGCGGTTCTAGAGCCAAATTCTGGGGGGGGGGGTAATGGTCAAGCGGTGATTGTAAATTAGAGCACAGGAAAAACGCTAATATGACAAAAGCACACAGGAAAGAAAAGAGCGCACACATCAAAAAGCGCAACGAGGATAAAAGCGCACACCGAGAAAACGCAGATAGTAAAACATTGCACAATGAAATAAAGTTAAGCTTACAGAATTCGAATGTTCCATGTAAAAAGTAACAAGCTAATGTTATTAGACCATTTCGCCACAAAAAATACGAGAGTATTTATATTAAAACTTTCATAAAATTTTGAAATTTGCAAAAAAAAATTTAATATATTTTGTTTTAAAATCTTAAAATTTTGAAAATCTATAAAAGCTTACCCCGGAACACGAAATAAAAAAGTGGTCTGTACCTTTGATCAGACCTACCTATCTATATAAGTTCTTCGGTGCGCTGAATCTGAATGCGGGGTTCATTTTGACCGTACACCATAAAACTTCGAGAAAATTTAATTAAAAAAAAACGTGAGAATTTTTCGCGCACACAAAATAAGCTGTGCAAAACTCTGAAAATTGCAGCTATAAAAATGTAGAAAATAAATGGATCGATGATGAATCTGTTACCTAAATAACTCAGAAACTAAAGTTCTTACGAAGTTTTTCGTTATATATTATTGCTATAAATGTAGCCTACTACTATATTCCGAAAACTGCATATTGATGCGATGCTACGTTAAAAAGTTGTTAGTTGTCGAAAAACTGTCATTAGCATTATTTGATTTTAACCAAAATCTAATTAGCTTGTAAGGGTGTCATTATTTATTACAGCAATATTTTACTTAACAATTTTATGAAAATCAGTTGAGCGGTTTAGGAACTATCGTGTTACGGGCAGAAATAATATAACCACACACAAAAAAAAAATCGTCCAAAATAATACCTTCTCTAGCCATTGCTACGCGGGCTAGGAAGCTAATAAAAAATAGGGAGTTTCCTTGGAAAATACATAAAATTAACATAGCTTGAAATATACAACTGTCAAATCTGACAGTAGTGGTTAAAAACAACGTAAAAAATGTCCTCTATCGAGTGCTTTTTATTTTAAAGTTTTATATTCAATAGTAAAAAATTAAAGGGGGTGTCAGGTTATAAAAAATCACACTGTACATACACGGTAACAATTTTTTTGCAATGAAAATACGTTATTTTCTTGAATAAATTATTTTACCTTAAAACAATTTGTTTTGAATTAAAATATTTCTTTTTAGTTTAACGCAGCGTTTAATCTTGAAATGAGACTTTCTTTTTCTTCTTTAACTGTTTTGTTTCAGTATACTCCATTTTGTAACAAAGCAAATTGTCTTCATATAAATCATTCCGAATTCTTGCTTAATTTTATTTAAAATAAAACAAAAATTAGTTTTTATCGAAGTTTTTACCCAAAACAACCCAATATAAATTGTCTCTAATTACAACAAAAAATATGCCGCGCGTTGAACCAAAACAACCTAAGGCATTTGTCTTGAAGTAGGAAAATAAAACTCCTGTTGTCTTGAATCGATACATCTTCCTAATATTTGTCTTGGACAAGTTTTAATACGCGTTTACGCGCTTAGTTATTAACGTGATGTGAAGCAAATAAGTCTGTCCAAAACGGAAATAATGTTTTGATTTGAACGTCTATAGAAATATACATATTTTTTCTATTTTTAGCTTATATTTATTTTTATAGTTTTGGTATGTACAGCCAAAATTGGAGGTTAAATACCTTTTTTTGTTTTGCCGTTCGGTAAATCCAGGAATAGTATAAAATATAAAAATTAAGATCTTTAAAACTATAGAAAAAAATATATTTTTTTCTCAGTATGAGACTGAGTTACAAAAATAAGCAAGTAAAGTTGGATTTAAATTGACCGAGCCGTTTTCCAGAAATAAGATAAAAATTATTTAGGAGCAAAAGGAAAGATTTTTTTTCAATAGACCTTTTAACTACACCAAAGTCTATAGCATTTCTTTCATGTATACAAAATATATAGTAAATTCATATTTGTCGTATGAAAAATGTCAATTTTATTTATTAGGAAAATAAATCTGCAATTAAAAAATTAATATCAATAAATCAAAAAACTAAATTAACTTTTTTATTGCAATATGGTATAAAACTATAAATTCGTGTCAAAATATAATGTGCTAATTTTAAAATTCGGTAGTAGTGCTGATATAAAAAAGTTGATTTTTTGACTACCTCCCGTATATTACCTAATGAGTAGAAAAGAATGAAATTATAAACGACTTTGTCTTTGGGCCTTTACTAAGTATTTCTTCGGTCTTGATTTAAGAGTTATTATTATTAAAACATACACAAAAACGACCATTTTAATTCTCAAAACTGTACATAGAAATACTTAACTTTACTTACATTTTTTAATGTTACATACCGTACTATAACATACTAAAATTATAGCCAATTCCACCGAGGCAAAAATGTTCCATAAGGCCTGTGTACAGCGTGTCCCATTTTCGATAGGATTAAATGGAAAACTCGGTTATTATTAAAGATATTGATTTTCTGATTGCATCTTACCGTGCTCTTTTTTAAACTCTTAAAAACGGTGTAATCAGATTTTTGCTATACCTTGTAGTTTCGCTAATACAGGGAGTTTTTGAAAAAGTTGTATTTATAATAATCCCTTATATCTCGCTTATTTTGCCAAATATTTTTATTTTGTAAAAACTTTTTTAAAGGAAAATAATGACGTTGTCAGTTTTTTAAAATATTGTTTAGTTCTTGAGATAAGGTATTTATCATAAAGAAATTAAATATGGACCTAGATTTTTTTATTACTATTTTGATTGGCTTTATGCTATTATTATCACAAAATAATAAAAAGTTAATATTTTTTTTGTTTTAAGATTTAAAAAAAATTATTTACTATTTTTTAAAAAAAATTAGTCCGAGCCTGGAAATTTTTCAATATAAATTAAAATTAAAAATTGCTAGTTGATCGATTTTTAGTTTAACTGTTTTGATACTTAGCAAATTAAAATGGTTTTACGTTAATTTAAGGATTTATTTCAAACAAAGTCTACGACAATTACAAAAAAAAAAACGAATTACAAAAAATAATAACTAATTTTTTCTTTAATGATATAAATGTTCAAACTGATTGTCATTATGTGTGAGACATTGTGGGCATTTTGAGTAATTTTTCTTAACGTTTTGCTTAAAAATATTACTGATGTAAATATTGGGATTTTGTTGTTTGAATAAAGCAGTCAAAAATATTACATTTTTCAAAATCTGGATATGGTCGATTTCTAGCCATTTTAGAATAATTTTGAGTGAGCTATTCACAAAAATGACACGTAAAATGACAATGTCAATTCCACGCTTTTGTTTTCCATGTTGAAGTAAATTTCATGAGATGCAGTGCTACTGTAAGGAATAATAAATAATTATTGGTAACCTTAGGAATAAGTCACTGGAGTAACCCTAGTTGTATCTAGATAAATACGTGATGCCTATTCAAACAACGAATATTTGGAATATGGGCACGCAGGTATTTATCGTGGCCTAGGGCGAAGTGATAAGTAGACCGAATAAGGTTTTTTTGGGGCAGTGAATAACGGGGCAGTCGATAACTGGGGGGTCTGTAATTGAGAGTCTATATTTGGGGGGTCTGTAATTGGGGGGTCTGTAATTGGGAGTCTGCAATTGGTGAGTCAAAATTTGGGTTAGCAAGTCGATCGATTTTTGAGTGTCACGGATGTGTAGCGTCCACAGCTTTTGTGAGAGAGACAAGATGAACCTATTCTACAAAAGAAGATATAGCAGTGTAGACTAAATAAGGGTAAGTGGGTGGACCAACCTCCTCTCAAAGTTTCCATAGATCTTTCAATAAATAAGTTGTAGCCCTCTAAAACTGTGTTGATTTTTAGCCTTGGTCTTGATCCATCCGCCAAGTAATTTTCCCGGCGGACGCCAAGGCTAACTTTGCCCTTATCTTTATCGATACGGTCGAATCGGGTTAACCTTGTTATCTCGATTCGACAGTGCGGTACAATTAGGTTTAACCTAAGAGAGCTTCGTTGTTTGGGGTTCGGTTCCACACCGCTCCCTACCCAAAAAGCACCCTTACGGCCCCCGGAACCATGACATGGTGGAGGCGCTAAAGCGATAAGAGAGGCAGTCAACAAAGAGAGCTACTTTTATCCTTGTTTTTTATTGGTATTTAGTAATTAAAACACCAGAAAAAAAACAAGGGTGAAAACGAAAGGAACTTTGAAAGGGACTGGCAACCACCCTAGTGTGACTAATAAATCCATATACCAAGAACCCAAATAGCTCAAGGGTAGGCCAATAATTCTTAAAAATTTGTGGAATAAATTTAAATTTTATTCAATTTATATTGAACACACAAGACACTTACTGACCTAGGGTTTTTTTGCGCTGACTCGACGAAATTACGTAGTGTCTGGCACCCAGTCGACATCTACCCGAGTGTATATACACGGTGTCTCAGAAATTTCCATACGCAGATTATGCTGCAACAGAAAACGAGTTTTAAACAAGTTTTCTGTGGTTGGTCCGTAACCATTAGGAAATAGACTGACGTGTATATATATATAAGGGAAGGTGCTTCGAATGAAGCGACAGAGACTAGGTAAAAAGAATAGGTCGAGAGCGAGGAAAGTCCAGAAAAACAAGAGACGAGCTCGTCGTCAGGCGCTTGGTGAAGATATCCCTATAAAATCGACTGAACAAGGGAGTCTAGCAACACCAGGCACGTGTTTGGTATATACCGAATTGACGAACGACGAGTTCATAGAAAGATTAGAAAAATAATACCATGAGCTGCTTGGGAGATTGTAACTAGTGATTAATTGACCAAGGTGTAGGTAATTTAAATAAAAATTTAGACAAAAAACAGAATACCACACTGGTCTATCGAAGTTGATTAGTTAGGCTATTGAACAGGAGAGAGGGGTTACATTGAGCTGATTTCTGTTTAAAAAGAGGGAGCGGCTCGCCTTCTCAAAAGTTGGAAGAAGCCGAGGGAATTTAAAGTAATTCGTGTTTTTGTTTATTTTTTTTTTGTTTTGTCAAAGATAAAGATTGGCAGTGACTATAAATTGGCAAAAGAAAAGTGGGTAGCCAAAAACAAAAAACAACAATAGGCACTTAGCATAATCTAGGGTAGCTTAGTATTGGCAGTACCGGGTGATAAAAATTGGAAACACTCGGTACAAAAAGCAAGTAAAGTCAGGGAACAGTGTGGTTTCTTACCGCGGTCTAAAATAACTATAATCCCCTTGTATACGCGAAGTACTCTGTAGACTGCTGTTTTCGAGGAATATCGTTAAAGAAAATAAAGAAAATGAAATTTATAGGTGTCAAAACTAATTTTGAATAAAAAAACTCCGGGTGCCCAATTTCATAAAATAGAAAGAAAAGTCGCTAGCCGGCTGTCATAAGTAAACATTGTTACGAAATATAGGTAATAAAAATATTCAGAAGTTCAGACACCGCAAACAAGGTCAAGACCTAAAAACCAAATAATTTCTTAAAATCGTTTAAAAATAAATATTTATAATTTTTTTTCTGTTACGGTGTAATTTCGTATGTTATTTTTTTTTCCTTTTCTACTGGATTGAACTTTGGGTTATTCCCCAAGTGAAAACAGCAGTTCACGAAAAAATAAAAAGAGCAAGTCAAACGCAAAAAATAATTCAAGCAAAATCCGTAGATTCTTTTTATACAAACACCTAGGTCAAAATACTAACAATAGAAAAATTATTTGTGAAAATTTAACAAAAAATTTAATAAGGCAAACCTCTAGTAGGTCGTAAATTGGCAAGAAACTAAAAATTTGTGGTACTTAAGGAAAATATTTCAACAAAGTAAAAGACATAAAATGAGATTTTGCAAAAAGTGTCACAAAATAACGAAAAAATAAAATTACACATTTGGGTTACACAAAAAGAAAAATTCAGTAGCGACCAAGGCGAGATTCACCAGGCCAAGGGACTAACACAATGGGGCACAATTTTTTTTTCAGGTTAACTGAAAAATAAGTAACAATTTTTGTTATTAAAAAACTCAAAAATTAGTTTTTTATGCGAATTAAGCGGAAAAAAACTTTTGTTTGTTACAAATAACTGTTACCTACAGCTGTTACAAAGATTAAGTAATGAGTAAGTATTTACAGAGAGTTGAGCTAAAAAAAACCCTTTTAGACATTGAAAAGTTACAGCTGATGGGGCTAAAACAGGAAAAACATCCATGTGTTTTTCAAACCAATTGAACCTACAGGTATATATTTAAACTATTTGCAGTGTATGCGTTTTGTGTGGATCTTGGTTAGAGATATCTGAAATCATAAGTTAACTTTATATGCTAAAATAAATACTTTCTGTTGATTGGTAAAAGGCGGGCAATATTTTAGAAGAAGCAAATATCCACATATGTAGTTGATAAGAAGTAGGAAATTGAGACCTGAAGGAAAGTAAGCACTACGGACAAAAATAATTCACTAAAAAGAAGAAAGGCTGAGGAAAAAAAACGCAAAAGTAGTTCTAAAGAAAATTAGGGACTCGGGAATTAAAGTAAAGTAAATTTGAAGAGAAAGGGATAAAGTTGGATAGTTGGGCAGAACACACTTGCAGGGCGTAATGAAGTAAACGTGAACTCCGAAGGAAAATGGAGTTTAACGATTAGATAGGAAGAGTAAGAATATTTTAGAGGATCCTGAAGGACATTAGAGTCTCAGGAAGCGAAATTAAAGAAGACAAAGTAGGCCTATGGGGCAGAACAGACGTGTAGGACGTCATGACTGAAACCCGAATTCCAAAGAAAAAGGGAGGTTAAGGATTGAAAAAGAGTCAATGCGGCATGCGACAGAAGGTATAAAGGGGTCCTGAAGGATATAAGAACTTGAAAAGCAACGCTGAAGACGAGAACGTAAAGTAGGCTAATAAGGCGGAGAAAGCAAACGGAGTGTTGCAGAAAATAGAGTCCTAAGGGAAAAACGGGACTTAAGAAGAAGAGAGGTGGACGAGAAATGGGGAGATCTCGGCCCGACAAAGCAAGTAGTAAGCTACAAGGAGCCTAAAAGGAGGGTTGTCAAGGAACAGAAGAAATTTAGGAGGAAAGAAGGAATTCCCGAGGGAAAACCGGGACGCTTATTGCAAAACATAGAGTTGAAGCAGTGGCAAAAAGGTCGCCGCAGCGAGCAAAAGATATTTTAAATACAGAAGATTTTAAAATAAAACAGGACGCGAAGTCTAAAAATGAATTAATAAACAAGAACACAGTGGTGTTCTACCATACGGGCTTAAAAGTCGTTTGGACAAATGCAAGGAAGGCCGTCACGAATCCAGAAGGGAAGTGGACGAAGTAACAGAAATAGCGAAAGCTAGAGAATGGGCACCACCGAAAAAAGAGTAACTCCACGAAATATAGTCTACGGAAGGCAATAGCTGAACTTTGGACGGGAGGAGAAACTAACAGAGCTAGTATGTTAGTTTCCCTAAGACAGTTGTTCTCCAAATCGTACAGAAGAAAATTAATTTGACTAGAATCGGTCAAATATTTTTTGAGTTGTATGAAATACAGACATACTGACAAGACTACAAATTTTAAATTTAGTAATAGCAGTCGTTTCTCGCATTGCATTTAGCATGTATTTTTACTTAAATAAAATTACTAAAATACATAATAACTGGCAGGTCACAAACGAAAAACCCCTAGGCTTGCAAATATTGTCATTTTAATTAACCTCGTTATGAATTTGATACAATTAGCAAAGGCATAGGTAGATGCCACACATATTGTTTACGTTAATTCTAAGAAAAGATACATGACCTACACAACAAAGGTTTATTTAGTTAAAATAAATTTAAAAAAGAGTTATGAATAAAAAATGCAATTTTTTTCTCAGAATTCTTAATTACTGATATTATTGACAGGGTCGGTTACTGACCATACTGAACCGATGTAAATGAGTCTAATAGGGTGACTGAGAAAAGAAAGTGAAATAGAAAAGTTATTAAACTTAAGAACTTTAATTTCTATTATTTTTCCGTGCTTGAATTGGAAAAGAGATGTGTAGTTATCGTTTAAACTATAAATAAGCAAGTATTTTAGATAAATATTAATAAAATAAATTGAATAAGAGTTTTATAAAATAAAAGGAAAAAGGTTGTCGCTGTAATGAAGTGGTAGAAAGAAATACCTGCTAGATAAAAATAATAATAATTGAATAGATTTTGGAGATAGTAAATAGGAAAAAAAAATTAACTAATAGTAGTACTCTAACGAAGCAGTTTTTCAGGTTCATTAAATATAGTAATAAATGATGCGTGTTTGGTTGGATAAAAGGATTTGGGAAAAGTCATCTAAATATAAGTTAAGACTATTTAAAAAAAAAGATATTAGAAACTAATCATGAAATGTAAAAGTTTGATTATTATACAATAAAGTACCCCACAGATATTGTTATTGTGGACATAGTAAAATAGTGGATTTGATGAGGAAGAAAGGCCAAATGGGCCATCTGAAAGTAAATCGATGCATAGGGCGAGAAAAAAAAAGAAGAAAGCTGTAAAGAGGGGGGTGTCCACCAAAAAAAATGGACACCTCAAGGACTTTATAATTGAAATAGGAACTGAGAAGAGACCGTAATCTTTTCTCGGGTAGGAGTTCTGCCTAATCGAGTTTTCAGCACCGAAATGGCAACTCCGTGATCTCTTGTTATGAGTTTGACTTGGTTAAGAGAAATGCGTTTTTCAAGAAGAGTATTGTGTTATAAGAAGGCCAAAGGCTCTTTGTGAGAGTGATTCGTCGCAAAAGGCGGTCGAGACACGTAGGTTGTAACAGTAAGTTGTAGATGCTCGCCAAAAAAGGGGGTACTCCAAGTGCTGAGAAATTGAAGTAGTAGGGAGGTTCAAACGGTATGCGTTACCAAAATTGGACACTACGTGATTCTTCTGTAACGAGTTTGACTCTTAAAAATTAAGGATTTTTTGTAAGTGAACTCAACACACATTAAGATTGAGATTACAAAAGTCCGGGAAAAATTATCGAGAGGCACAAGGTTCTACTGAATACAGTCTGATGGACGCAATGCATGCGTTATGTCTTAAAGGATAGAACAAGTAAAGAGATAGTGATGCATTGAAATTGAGTTTAAAAATGATTAAAAGGAGCTACTGAAGATTGAAAGTGGCGTGGAGGCCAAAGTTATTGGCGTGGAAATGCGAGAAAGGCGCATAGAGAGTTCGAAGTAAAAAGGTTGAGGGTACTCACCTAGTTACAAAAAGAGAGAAAGAAAAAATAAATTTTACGAAATTTTTATCTGATTAATATTTGTTGAGCAGGGTTTTAACAATTTTTGTTAAAAAAGTGATCCTGAAAAGTTCAATACGTGTCTAGTTATTATATAGGTGACATTTAAGCAGGAAATAGTAAGATAGAAGGGTACAATACAATAAAAAGAATAAGTTAGACAATAGGAAATAAGAGTGTTAGATCTCTAATGAAAAGAAAACATTTAGTGGTCTGGGAATAATAAAAAAGAGAGTAAGCATGTTTCAATACGGGACGCCATATTTAAGAAACACACCGACAAACAGATAACTACCCACACCACAGAAATGACAGTGTTCTTTTATTAAAATAATAAACAAAAAAAAAGAGCAGGGTTGACCATCAAAGGGACAAAAATACACACATCAAAGACGTCAAAACCGAACAAGGGGCCAACGGCCCAAAACATGACAGACAAAAAGGGGCCTGAGCATTCTCATAATTACACTCAACAGTAAATACGGGAACAGAAAATTTGGACTATAGAATAGGACCAGGGAAGCCCCTGGAATACTATTTCTTAAACAAAATAGACTTATCAAGCCTTGTGGACCCAAAATAATTGGACAGGGTGATACACCTTAGATATCAAATATTTGCATTGGTTGAGAGTGATAATCGCTACAACGATCCTTGGATATCCTAAAAAGTCCCAAAAAACAAAAAAGAAATAACAGGTCAACGAAGCAGCATGAAAATTAGTGGAAAGAAAATAAAAAACAAAAATATTTAAAAAATAAACCCTAAATAAACCTCAAATTTTTACATGTTTCACTTAGTAAACAAGGAATGAAACTGAATTCTATTGATTACATACCTAACTTATCAATTAAATGAATTCCAAAACAGTTTTACTTAAATAATAAATAAGTAAATTAAAATTTTTAATTTTTTAATAATATTTTTTTTTTTAATTTTGGCAAAAAGAATAAAAGGACACAAGGTCAGTTGGGACAAAATCTCAACGCTAAAATATTTCCGTATATTTTTCTTAAAATTAGTTTTTCCAAACAACTAATTTTAAAAAGAAAAGTGGTTAACACACTTCCACATGGGGATATAGAATATGCTTAAATTAATTTGAATATTTTAGTTTCGGAAAATGGGAAGACTTTTAAATATAGTGAGGTTAGATATATACGACAGGCGACAAGATGGAAGCTTTTTCCGGTCAAAACAGGAGAAGAAGCAGATGGAGCAAAGTGGTACTTTTAAAAACTACACTGAGGGAAGAGACTCCCTTTGTAGTAAAAACAAATTTTAACACAAAGGCCATAGAAGGTCAAAGCAGAGAATGAAGGAGAGATGGAGATACAGCTCCTATGACAAAGAAGAGGCCAAACAGTAAAGTAGAGTGGCAGCAGTCTTCATAAAACTACACTGGGGGAAGAGACTTCCTTTGTAGTGAATATAAAATGTCATAGAAGCTGAAATATTCAACACTATAAAAGCCATTTTCCAAACCAGGGTTAGACTGAGCAAACCTTGGGGTGGAAAATAATGATGAAGCTTAGGTACCTACAAAGTCTCAATACTCCGTCTCACTTGACACAAGAGTGATATGGAATTATGAACACCAGAACGGGACAGATTGAGATGCAATGAGGTGAGGTTTCCTCCCAGTACCATGAGTAAAAGTTGACTGGGGGAGGACTAGTTATAGAATTGAGGCACGGGACAGAATGAGATGCATGATGAGTCATAAAGTATAGATCTAACTAAACTGCGAGAAGCCAGTCAGTACGCAGGTAGGGCTGGAATATCTTAAGATAGGTAGGGATTAAGAGATTTGGCCCCATGTGGAAGCGTGTGTGTAGATATTAGGAATTTAATGTAAATACATAGTATTTTTTTGTCTGTTAACTGAACAGTTAAACTTATTTGAGGGAAGGACGGTGCACCTAATGCCAGCAGTCCTTGCAGTCTCAAAAATCGAGGGCGATTTTTACTGGGGCGGCGGGAATGTAAGGAATAATAAATAATTATTGGTAACCTTAGGAATAAGTCACTGGAGTAACCCTAGATGCATCTAGATAAATACGTGATGCCTATTCAAACAACGAATATTTGGAATATGGGCACGCACGTATTTATCGTGGGCTAGGGCGAAGTGATAACTACTTATCACTTCACCCTAGCCCACGATAAATACGTGCGTGCCCATATTCCAAATATTCGTTGTTTGAATAGGCATCACGTATTTATCTAGATGCAGAAGAAGGTTTTTTTGGGGCAGTGAATAACGGGGTAGTCGATAACTGGAGGGTCTGTAATTGGCGGTCTATATTTGGGGGTCTGTAATTGGGGCGTCTGCAATTGGTGAGTCAAAATTTGGGTTAGCAAGTCGATCGACTTTTGAGTGTCACGGGTGTGTAGCGTCCACAGCTTTTGTGAGAGAGACAAGACGAACCTATTCTACAAAGGGGATATAGCAGTGTAGACTAAATAAGGGTAAGTGGGTGGACCAACCTCCACTCAAAATTTCCATAGACCTTTCAATAAATAAGTTGTAGCCCTTTAAAACTGTGTTGATTTTTCGCCTTGGTCTTGATCCCTCCGCCAAGTAATTTTCCCGGCGGACGCAAGGCTAATTTTGCCCTTATCGTTATCGATACGGTCGAATCGGGTTAACCTTGTTATCTCGATTCAACAGTGCGGTACAATTAGGTTTAACCTAAGGGAGCTTCGTTGTTTGGGGTTCGGTTCCACACCGCTCCCTACCCAAAAAGCACCCTTACGGCCCCCTGAACCGTGACACTACCATCAAATAATTTGGTTTTTTACTTTATTTATAAATCTTTTAATTAACGTTTCAAAACAGATAAACTAAAAATCGTCCAACTAGTGTATCTTGCAATTTTGAATTTATATTTACGTTGGAAATTTCCAAGATTGGACTAATTTTTTTTTAATATTAATTTTTCTTTTAAATCTTAAAACAAAAAAATATTAAAGTTTAATCATTTTAAGATAATAATAGCATGAAACCAATCAAAATAGTAATAAAAAAAATCCAGGTTCGTATTTAATTTTTTTATTATAAATACCATATCTCACAAACTAAACAATATTTTAAAAAATTTGCTTAAAAAAAGTTGCCATAAAAATGTTTTTACAGAAAAAAATATTTTGCAAAATAAGCGAGATACAAGGAATTATTAAAAATGCAATTTTTTCAAAAACTCCCTGTATTAGCGAAACCACGGGGTATAGCAAAAATCTGATTACACCATTTTTAAGGGCTCAAAAAAAGAGCACTGTAAGGTGCAATCAAAAAATCGACATCTTTAACAATAACCGAGTTTCCCATTTAATCCCATCGAAAATGGGACACGCTGTACACGGGTGCAGAGTTCTTTAAGAAAAGAAATGTCTTGAAAAAAATAAAAGAAATCTCCGTTTGTTTTGATTTGAGAGAGTAATTTTTCTCTTAGTCTCAGACAAGACGATGCCAGTGTGCTTCAACTTTCGAGTGCTCGAGCCAGATCGCTAGATGGCGCCTTAGAGTTTACTCGTATTTCACGAATGCGAGTAATTCATATGTAATAGTTGGTTTTGGTTAAAATTGGATTACCTAGGTATGATGTTTCACAGCCCAAAGATTATAGATTATATTATATATTATTAAGATGGGCCACTCAAAATTATATTATTATTATATACAGTGTGTCGAACATACATAAGTTCGGGTAAGCAGTCCAAAGATGGCGCTACAAACATTTTCGAAAATCGCGTACGGGTGATATATTTAATTTTATTTTAAAATACTAAGTGATTCAAAAATATTTTTAATTTTATTTATATTCCATAATCTTTGGATTATATTAAAAATTATTTTAAATATTTTAGGAAATCATTTTGGTGAAATGAATCCAAAATGTCTTAACTACTAGATACTTGTATTGAAAAGTCTTTAAAATATTTTAGATAATCATTTAAACGAAATAAATAAAAAAACAACCCAATAACTACACATTTATTTTTTATTTAGCTATGTTCAGTATTCCACCAGTCAAGATTTTTTTTAACTGTAATATATTTTATATAATAAATCAATGTTAATTTAGGCACATGCTAGTCATTTAAGGAATGTTTAACAAAAGTATCTGACTGTCGGTATCTCAATCACAGTTTTTTTTTATTCAGTTTAATAATTTCACCTTAAATTAAATTTAATGCCAGCAGTCCTTGCAGTCTCAAAAATCGAGGGCGATTTTTACTGGGGCGGCGGGAATGTAAGGAATAATAAATAATTATTGGTAACCTTAGGAATAAGTCACTGGAGTAACCCTAGATGCATCTAGATAAATACGTGATGCCTATTCAAACAACGAATATTTGGAATATGGGCACGCACGTATTTATCGTGGGCTAGGGCGAAGTGATAACTACTTATCACATACATAACTACTTATCACTTCGCCCTAGCCCACGATAAATACGTGCGTGCCCATATTCCAAATATTCGTTGTTTGAATAGGCATCACGTATTTATCTAGATGCAGAAGAAGGTTTTTTTGGGGCAGTGAATAACGGGGTAGTCGATAACTGGAGGGTCTGTAATTGGCGGTCTATATTTGGGGGTCTGTAATTGGGGCGTCTGCAATTGGTGAGTCAAAATTTGGGTTAGCAAGTCGATCGACTTTTGAGTGTCACGGGTGTGTAGCGTCCACAGCTTTTGTGAGAGAGACAAGACGAACCTATTCTACAAAGGGGATATAGCAGTGTAGACTAAATAAGGGTAAGTGGGTGGACCAACCTCCTCTCAAAATTTCCATAGACCTTTCAATAAATAAGTTGTAGCCCTTTAAAACTGTGTTGATTTTTAGCCTTGGTCTTGATCCCTCCGCCAAGTAATTTTCCCGGCGGACGCAAGGCTAATTTTGCCCTTATCGTTATCGATACGGTCGAATCGGGTTAACCTTGTTATCTCGATTCAACAGTGCGGTACAATTAGGTTTAACCTAAGGGAGCTTCGTTGTTTGGGGTTCGGTGCCACACCGCTCCCTACCCAAAAAGCACCCTTACGGCCCCCTGAACCGTGACACTACCATCAAATAATTTGGTTTTTTACTTTATTTATAAATCTTTTAATTAACGTTTCAAAACAGATAAACTAAAAATCGTCCAACTAGTGTATCTTGCAATTTTGAATTTATATTTACGTTGGAAATTTCCAGGATTGGACTAATTTTTTTTTAATATTAATTTTTCTTTTAAATCTTAAAACAAAAAAATATTAAAGTTTAATCATTTTAAGATAATAATAGCATGAAACCAATCAAAATAGTAATAAAAAAAATCCAGGTTCGTATTTAATTTTTTTATTATAAATACCATATCTCACAAACTAAACAATATTTTAAAAAATTTGCTTAAAAAAAGTTGCCATAAAAATGTTTTTACAGAAAAAAATATTTTGCAAAATAAGCGAGATACAAGGAATTATTAAAAATGCAATTTTTTCAAAAACTCCCTGTATTAGCGAAACCACGGGGTATAGCAAAAATCTGATTACACCATTTTTAAGGGCTCAAAAAAAGAGCACTGTAAGGTGCAATCAAAAAATCGACATCTTTAACAATAACCGAGTTTCCCATTTAATCCCATCGAAAATGGGACACGCTGTACACGGGTGCAGAGTTCTTTAAGAAAAGAAATGTCTTGAAAAAAATAAAAGAAATCTCCGTTTGTTTTGATTTGAGAGAGTAATTTTTCTCTTAGTCTCAGACAAGACGATGCCAGTGTGCTTCAACTTTCGAGTGCTCGAGCCAGATCGCTAGATGGCGCCTTAGAGTTTACTCGTATTTCACGAATGCGAGTAATTCATATGTAAGAGTTGGTTTTGGTTAAAATTGGATTACCTAGGTATGATGTTTCACAGCCCAAAGATTATAGATTATATTATATATTATTAAGATGGGCCACTCAAAATTATATTATTATTATATACAGTATGTCGAACATACATAAGTTCGGGTAAGCAGTCCAAAGATGGCGCTACAAACATTTTCGAAAATCGCGTACGGGTGATATATTTAATTTTATTTTAAAATACTAAGTGATTCAAAAATATTTTTAATTTTATTTATATTCCATAATCTTTGGATTATATTAAAAATTATTTTAAATATTTTAGGAAATCATTTTGGTGAAATGAATCCAAAATGTCTTAACTACTAGATACTTGTATTGAAAAGTCTTTAAAATATTTTAGATAATCATTTAAACGAAATAAATAAAAAAACAACCCAATAACTACACATTTATTTTTTATTTAGCTATGTTCAGTATTCCACCAGTCAGGATTTTTTTTAACTGTAATATATTTTATATAATAAATCAATGTTAATTTAGGCACATGCTAGTCATTTAAGGAATGTTTAACAAAAGTATCTGACTGTCGGTATCTCAATCACAGTTTTTTTTTATTCAGTTTAATAATTTCACCTTAATTTAAATATTTTTTGGATATCTATATCATGACAAAAACATTTCATGTAAAAAAAACAGTAACAAGTAAAGCCAAGTTCTCCAATACAAATTTCAAAATGAAAGGTTCTTACTAGTTTGGAAATGTTTTTTAAAACTATGCTATTCCAGCCAAACTTTTTTATGTTCAATTTAGCACTGCGCCTAAGAGTCATTTGCAGCCGTAATATTTAGTTTAGAAAAAGATTTCCAAACAAGTATAAGAACCTTTCATTTTGAAATTTGTATTAGAGAACTTTTTACGGAATACCACTTTCGCGTACTTTTTTTCATGAAATGTTTTTGTTATGATTTTATCCTTTTTTAAAGATTGGGATAATATATAAGTTTTAAAGTAGGTAGTAAAATATGCGGAATATTGTTCAAAACTTTAGCAATACCTTATTAAAAATGTTGAGGTTTTTTTATATTTTCCTATGGTTTTATCATAGTTTCTATCAGCCTTCTAAAGCTCAGCTCTCTAGTGTTCCTGGAAGTAGGCAATGTTATTTTTACATAACTTTACATTTATATGGGAGGAAAGTAAATTAAAATTTGGGTTTTTTAATTTTCTTTTATAGTTTTATCATAGTTCCTATCGGCCCTCCAAAGCTCAGCTCTCTAACGTTTCTGGAAGTGGAGAATGTTACTTTTACATAACTTTACATGTATAGGGGACAGAAGTTAATTAAACTTTGGAGTTTTTTAATTTTCTTTTATAGTTTTATCATAGTTCCTATCGGCCTTCCAAAGCTCAGCTTTCTAGCGTTTCTGGAAGTGGGCAATGTTACTTTTACATAATTTTACATTTATAGGGGAGGGAAGCAAATTAAAATTTTGGCGTTTTTAAATTTTTTCCTATAGTTTTATCATATTTCCTATCAGTCTGCCAAAGCTCTGCTCTCTAGCGCCTCTAGAAGTTGACAATGTTACTTTTACATAACTTTACATGTGTGGGGGAGGGGATTGAATTAGATATTTGGGGATTTTTGATTTTTTACAATCCAAGGATTTGGTCACAATTTCTATCAGTCTGCCAAATTTCAGCTTTGTAACATGTCTGGAAGTACAGACAAATTTACATGATTTATACATGAGTGAGTGAGTGACAATTTCGACGTTTTTTTGAAATTTCGTAACTACTTTATCACTTTATGGAAGTCCATGAAATTTAGAGGGATTGTTAACTCTATAAAGATCTATGACTGCGCAAAGTTTGAGTTTTGTAGCTCATTCCGAAGTAGAGTTTTAGATAGGTCAAGTATGGGCTGACATGTTTCAAAAAAAGATGGTACAGCAGTTTCCGCGCCCAGATTTTGTATATAATATAAGTCGATAGGCGTTTTCATGTCCAACGGCATTCTCCCATTTTTGGCGGAGCTAAAAGTATTTAAAGTGTTTTTCATAATAAATCTTTCTATAAAACAAGCTTATATCACTGTATACATACTAAAGGCAATGCTTATATAAATATATATTTTTACTTACATGAAAATATCTTGGGAATCTATGAAAGAGTTTAATTTTGAAAGGGCAATTGAGTACGCAACACGTTAAAGCCATTTTTAAATAAAGATCTTATTTAAAATACGCAATAAACTTAAAAAAAAACAAACATTTATGAATGACAGAGAAAAATTGACAAATATAAAAAATTGATAAATTTGAAAAGTTTGACGGTGTAAAAAAATTATACCGGGAGGAAGCAACAGCGCGGGTATTTTTTGTGAAAAAAACTGTAACAATTATGGAATTAGTGCCATCTCGGGAATGCTTACCGAACTATCAGTGCGCAGGCCGTGTCACAGCCCATGTCTGCTGACGAAGTCGAAAGCGTACTAAAGCAAGAACAAAAAACGTAATTAGAAAATCCTGGCAATAAATTCGATTCTGAATACTCAACGTATTCAGAATCGTCCAAAAAACCAAGTGCTGGAAGATGCACAAAATGCCTATTAGGCTAAAAGCAAAAATTGACAGATATAAACTGGATGAACATCTAAAAACCAGAAATATAGACTTCAATAAATTCCACTATTTGCCATTATCAAATAGATGGGTAAATCCCAGCAAACACCCAGACATTTTTAAAAACAAAAAAACATTGCGAAAAGACAGTGACGCATGTGGCAGTGTTAGTGCAGTGGGGAAGGGTGGAGTACACACCCAACTGCCTAACACCCTGCCGACAGAATTTTTTTCTGCACATGTGCATTTAAACGATGACGCTAAGTTGAGCGATCCCACCATACAAATCAAAGGCCTGAACACGTCTATTGAAGGGACAGTTTTAGACCAAATTAAGGAAAATATTTAAAAATCACCCAAAAAAATGGAAACAAATGAACACGATGTGGACAAAGATGGATGTAAAATCCCCAGAAAAACCACCAGAATAACTACTTTCCTGCAAAAAGCCCTACAGACGCCAACAAGCAACCGATTCAGCAAACTGGCGGATCAAAAAACTCAAAACGAGAGGAACCAACCGAGCACTTTGACCTTAAACACCGATAAAGACAATACTACCCGAAAGCGACTACAATCCGAATATAGAGACACCGAAAGCGACATGGAAACCGAAAGCCTAGTAGGCAAATAGGCAAAACAGAGCATAAAAACCCAGGCAGAATCTACAGCGCAACAGAAAACCAAAAAGGAGAAAAACCCATTGTAATGAAAGGACAGGTCAAGGACCACCATGGCTTTATCACCATGCTAAAGACTCAAATTAATTAACATCCGTTACAATAGGAGGGACACACTACTTCTCATCAAACACTTCGAGGAATATATAACATTTAAAGACACCCTAGGGCGAGAGCCAAATGCTAGCTTCCATGGCTACACCCCACATAAGGACAAGACGCACGCTTTCGTCCTTAGGGGGCTACAAGGATGCATGCTACTGATGAAACTGAACGTGGAAGAAGTGTATAAAATGAAAACTAAAGTAGTTCCCCTATTTCTGGTGGTAACTGAAGCCAAATCACCCTAAAGCACCTGCAGAACAGCGTCAAATACATTAGCTACACAAAAATAACATGGAAGCTGCGCAAGAACGACAGGCCCATAATTCAGTGCCGTAGGTGCCAACAGTATTGTCACTCACAATCGAATTGTTTCGTGCTTATCAAGTGCATGAACTGGAAACAAGAGAGCACTCCAGCCCCCAAGGTTAACGCATGGACCGAGAGAAGCAGGCAACAACAACAATTCCAACCATAGAGGCAATCTGCGCCAACCCCCGGCCCGGGTGCTCAGGCTGTCTCGCAAATGCGCGGATTTACTGATTTTAACGCAATCCAGACACGGTTGAGCGAGCCGAATCAGCTCATAAATATCAAAGAAGCCTTGAGGGCCATAAATGACCTTAAAATTGTGCTTGCTGAAATCCCCGACAAGGGCCAACGCCAATAGTCCATTTCTTCGAGGATCTTAGCAAATACAATTTATAAAAATAAAATAAAGAGACATGACACCATTACCGCTGTGCACCTGGAACGCTCAATCATTTAACCGTAAAAGAATTAAAATGATCGATTTTTTGAGAATTCAAAAAATCGACATTTTACTTCTACAAGACACAAAACTGACTGACAATAAACAATTGAGCGTAAAAGGATACACAGTGTTAAGGAGGTGCTCGCGGGTTTAGAAGGGGATGCCAAGTGTAGCTTTAGTGGCACGAGCGATGTTGCCACTAATGTGTCGTATGAATGACAACCTTTTGTCTAGGTCTAATCCTAGATATATAACATGATCCTTGCTAGGAATTCTGAGGTTGTTGATAATTAGTGGTTGATCTATGCGGACGTTAGTGCGTTTTCTCGTAAAAACGATTTGTTCGCACTTTTCTGCGTTGAGGCGAAGTTTCCACCTCGCAAAGTATGGTATTAGGTCTCGGAAGTGAAAGATGGTTTGACGGTTTGCGACTTCGGCGGAGAAAGAAGCAGCAGTGATGCCTCAGTCCTCTGCGAATGCCGCTAGTTCGGTTCTAGAATTTGTAGGTACATCAGCGATGTAAAGTGTTAAGAGTTTTGGCGCAAGGACCTTGCACTATCCCTGCATTCATTTGTTGTGGCTAGGAAATTGCACTATTGACCTTTGCAGAGAAAGTGCGTTGACTTAGGAATGAAGATGTTAGGGATACAAGATTTCTCCGAATATTTAGTATTCGATGGAGCTTGAATACTAAGACTTCATGCCAGACAGTGTCAAATGCTTTTTCCATGTCTAGCATGGTTATCTTTGCTGCTAATAGAATAGTGCTGTGGCCTGATTTAAATCCTTTGCTACCTTTGACAATAACTTAGAAGTGAGATAGGACGATAGATGTTTGGATTCGTAGGGTTTTTCCCCGGTTTAGGTATGGGGATGATAATTGCTTGTTTCCATGCTGCAGGGAAGCGCTGTAGGAAAAACATAGAAGTAATGATATAGGATAGCTGAACTAGTCCCTTTTGTGGTAGATTTTTTAATAAATTGTTTGTAATGTTGTCAGGTCCTCGGGCTTTGTTGCGTGGCATTTTTCCAATAATTTTTTGAACTTCTTGCGGGGAGACAACCAGCTTCTTTTTAACCGTTAGGGGCAGCGGTATTGGTTGTGCATATGTGTGTGCAAGTTCCTGAACTTCTTGTTGAAGTTTTTTTCTGTAGAAGTGTAAATTTGTGCGTACTGCGTAGCGAATGTTTCAGCCTTTTCGGCGTCTGTCATTACCGCTCCATTCAGCGAGTGGATTTTTGGCGGCGCACCCCCTCTGGCCTGTTTTACAACACGCCAGATGGAGCAGTCGCCTAGCCTCGCTGTCCGAAGACGGTTACTCCAGACGTCGTTTTCGTGCGTGTGAATTAAGTCGGTGATTGTGTGGTGCACCGCTGCCAGTCCTTTCGTATACGGTTTTTCTCTTTAATAAGCTCCCGAATATGCAATCGAAGCTTTCTTTCAGAGGAATTGATAAAAAATTTACTTGCAACTCGGTCCCGCTCCTGCTGTATTGTTCTTGTCAGTTAGCCCACTTCCATGTCTAACTGTGCTGTCGTTGTAATGTTATTGTTAATTTGTATATTTCGATTTAAAATTTGTCTGTATACGTTCTAGTCAGTGTTTTTGTAACTGTATGTCTGTCTGTCTGTGCTATTGTTGTTAGTTCGTTAAGATCAAAAATAACGGGATTGTGGAAGCTGCTCAGTTCCGTTATTGAGACAGGCTCAATAACGCTTTGAGGATTTTTATTTAAAACCAAGTCCAGAAAACCGGGCGTGGTCCCGTTTTCAGGGTAGTGGGCGGGGCTTGTTGTCCCATGTATAGCGTTTTGTTATTCAGTAATTAAATCAAGTCGTATGTCTTGCGTTCAGGTTTCCTATTACCAGTATTGGCTGGATTTTTATAGATATGTTCTCGAAAGATGCTTGATGGGGTAAAAGTGAGTGTGGTATATTATTTTTAATGATAATTGCGACACCTCTATTGTTGAAGTCTTGTCTTAAGACTGTGTATCCTTTTACGCTTAATTGTTTATTGTCAGTCAGTTTTGTGCCTTGTTGAAGTAAAATGTCGATTTTTTGAATTCTCAAAAAATCGATCATTTTAATTCTTTTACGGTTAAATGATTGAGCGTTCCAGGTGCACAGCGGTAATGGTGTCATGTCTCTTTATTTTATTTTTATAAATTGTATTTGCTAAGATCCTCGAAGAAATGGACTATTGGCGTTGGCCCTTGTCGGGGATCTCAGCAAGCACAATTTTGAGGTCATTTATGGCCCTCAAGGCTTCTTTGATATTTATGAGCTGATTCGGCTCGCTCAACCGTGTCTGGATTGCGTTAAAATCAGTAAATCCGCGCATTTGCGAGACAGCCTGAGCACCCGGGCCGGGGGTTGGCGCAGATTGCCTCTGTGGTTGGAATTGTTGTTGTTGCCTGCTTCTCTCGGTCCATGCGTTCACCTTGGGGGCTGGAGTGCTCTCTTGTTTCCAGTTCATGCACTTGATAGGCAGGAAACAATTCGATTGTGAGTGACCATACTGTTGGCACCTACGGCACTGTATTATGGGCCTGTCGTTCTTGCGCAGCTTCCATGTTATTTTTGTGTAACTAATGTATTTGACGCTGTTCTGCAGGTGCTTTAGGGTGATTTCGCTTCAGTTACCACCAGAAATAGGGGAACTACTTTAGTTTTCATTTTATACACTTCTTCCACGTTCAGTTTCATCAGTAGCATGCATCCTTGTAAGCCCCTAAGGACGAAAGCGTGCGTCTTGTCCTTATGTGGGGTGTAGCCATGGAAGCTAGCATTTGGCTCTCGCCCTAGGGTGTCTTTGAATGTTACATATTTCTCGAAGTGTTTGATGAAAAGTAGTGTGTCCCTCCTATTGTAACGGATCTTAATTAATTTGAGTCTTTAGCATGGTAATAAAGCCATGGTGGTCCTTGACCTGTCCTTTCATTACAATGGGGGTGGGTTTTTCTCTTTTTTGATTTTCTATTGCGCTGTAGATTCTGCCTGGGTTTTTATGCTCTGTTTTGCCTATTTGCCTACTAGGCTTTCGGTTTCCATGTCGCTTTCGGTGTCTCTATATTCGGATTGTAGTCGCTTTCGGGTAGTATTGTCTTTATCGGTGTTTAAGGTCGAAGTGCTCGGTTGGTTCCTCTCGTTTTGAGTTTTTTGATCCGCCAGTTTGCTGAATCGGTTGCTTGTTGGCGTCTGTAGGGCTTTTTGCAGGAAAGTAGTTATTCTGGTGGTTTTTCTGAGGATTTTAAATCCATCTTTGTCCACATCGTGTTCGTTTGTTTCCATTTTTTTGGGTGATTTTTAAATATTTTCCTTAATTTGGTCTAAAACTGTCCCTTCAATAGACGTGTTCAGGCCTTTGATTTGTATGGTGGGATCGCTCAACTTAGGGGCATCGTTTAAATGCACATGTGCAGAAAAAAATTCTGTCGGCAGGGTGTTAGGCAGTTGGGTGTGTACTCCACCCTTCCCCACTGCACTAACACTGCCACATGCGTCACTGTCTTTTCGCAATGTTTTTTTGTTTTTAAAAATGTCTGGGTGTTTGCTGGGATTTACCCATCTATTTGATAATGGCAAATAGTGGAATTTATTGAAGTCTATATTTCTGGTTTTTAGATGTTCATCCAGTTTATATCTGTCAATTTTTGCTTTTAGCCTATTGGCATAAAATAGGCATTTTGTGCATCTTCCAGTACTTGGTTTTTCGGACGATTCTGAATACGTTGAGTATTCAGAATCGAATTTATTGCGAGGATTTTCTAATGACGTTTTTTGTTCTTGCTTTAGTACGCTTTCGACTTCGTCAGCAGACATGGGCTGTGACACGGCCTGCGCACTGATAGTTCGGTAAGCATTCCCGAGATGGCACTAATTCCATAATTTTTACACTTTTTTTTCACAAAAAATACCCGCGCTGTTGCTTCCTCCCGGTATAATTTTTTTTATACCGTCAAACTTTTCAAATTTATCAATTTTTTATATTTGTCAATTTTTCTCTGTCATTCATAAATGTTTGTTTTTTTTTTTTAAGTTTATTGCGTATTTTAAATAAGATCTTTATTTAAAAATGGCTTTAACGTGTTGCGTACTCAATTGCCGTTTCAAAATTAAACTCTTTCATAGATTCCCAAGATATTTTCATGTAAGTAAAAATATATATTTATATAAGCATTGCCTTTAGTATGTATACAGTGATATAAGCTTGTTTTATAGAAAGATTTATTATGAAAAACACTTTAAATACTTTTAGCTCCGCCAAAAATGGGAGAATGCCGTTGGACATGAAAACGCCTATCGACTTATACAAAATCTGGGGGCATGGTAGTGCTCCACCAAGTTCGCGCGGAAACTGCTGTACCATCTTTTTTTGAAACATGTCAGCCCATACTTGACCTATCTAAAACTCTACTTCGGAATGAGCTACAAAACTCAAACTTTGCACAGTCATAGATCTTCATAGAGTTAACAATCCCTCTAAATTTCATGGACTTCCATAAAGTGATAAAGTAGTTACGAAATTTCAAAAAAACGTCGAAATTGTCACTCACTCACTTCTCATGTATAAATTATGTAAATTTGTCTGTACTTCCAGACATGTTACAAAGCTGAAATTTGGCAGACTGATAGAAATCGTGACCAAATCCTTGGATTGTAAAAAATCAAAAATCCCCAAATATCTAATTCACTCCCCTCCCCCACACATGTAAAGTTATGTAAAAGTAACATTGCCAACTTCCAGTGGCGCTAGAGAGCAGAGCTTTGGCAGACTGATAGGAAATATGATAAAACTATAGGAAAAAATTTAAAAACGCCAAAATTTTAATTTGCATTTCTCCCCTATAAATGTAAAATTATGTAAAAGTAACATTGCCCACTTCCAGAAACGCTAGAAAGCTGAGCTTTGGAAGGCCGATAGGCACTATGATAAAACTTTAAAAGAAAATTAAAAAACTCCAAAGTTTAATTAACTTCTCTCCCCTATAAATGTAAAGTTATGTAAAAGTAACATTCTCCACTTCCAGAAACGTTAGAGAGCTGAGCTTTGGAGGGCCGATAGGAACTATGATAAAACTATAAAAGAAAAGTAAAAAACCCAAATTTTAATTTACTTTCCTCCACTATAAATGTAAAGTTATGTAAAAATAACATTGCCTACTTCCAGGAACATTAGAGAGCTGAGCTTTAGAAGGCTGATAGAAACTATGATAAAACCATAGGAAAATATAAAAAAACCTCAACATTTTTAATAAGGTATTGCTAAAGTTTTGAACAATATTCCGCATATTTTACTACCTTCTTTAAAACTTAAATATTATCCCAATCTTTAAAAAAGGATAAAATCATAACAAAAACATTTCATGAAAAAAAGTACGCGAAAGTGGTATTCCGTAAAAAGTTCTCTAATACAAATTTCAAAATGAAAGGTTCTTATACTAGTTTGGAAATCTTTTTCTAAACTTGGATATTACGGCTGCAAATGACTCTTAGGCGCAGTGCTAAATTGAACATAAAAAAGTTTGGCTGGAATAGCATAGTTTAAAAAAAAACATTTCCAAACTAGTAAGAATCTCTCATTTTGAAATTTGTATTGGAGAACTTGGCTTTACTTCTATCTCAATTCTTTTTACAAAATACCACTTTCGCGTACTTGGCTTTTTTTAAATGAAATGATATCCAAAAAATATTTAAATTTAGGTGAAATTATTAAACTAAATAAAAAAAACCTGTGATTGAGATACCGACAGTCAGATACTTTTGTTAAACATTCCTTTAATGACTAGCATGTGCCTAAATTAACATTGATTTATTATATAAAATATATTACAGTTAAAAAAAATCCTGACTGGTGGAATACTAAAAATAGCTATATAAAAAATAAATGTGTAGTTATTGGGTTGTTTTTTTATTTATTTCGTTTAAATGATTATCTAAAATATTTTAAAGACTTTTCAATACAAGTATCTAGTAGTTAAGACATTTTGCATTCATTTCACCAAAATGATTTCCTAAACTATTTAAAATAATTTTTAATATAATCCAAAGATTACGGAATATAAATAATCTTTAAGTTATATTAAAAATATTTTTGAATCACTTAGTATTTTAAAATAAAATTAAATATACCACCCGTGCGCGATTTTCGAAAATGTTTGTAGCGCCATCTTTGGACTGCTTACCCGAACTTATGTACGTTCGACACACTGTATATAATAATAATATAATTTTGAGTGGCCCATCTTAATAATATATATTATAATCTATAATTTTTGGGCTGTGAAACATCATACCTAGGTAATCCAATTTTAACCAAAACCAACTCTTACATATGAATTACTCGCATCCGTGAAATACGAGTAAACTCTAAGGCGCCATCTAGCGATCTGGCTCGAGCACTCGAAAGTTGAAGCACACTGGCATCGTCTTGTCTGAGACTAAGAGAAAAATTTCTCTCTCAAATCAAAACAAAAGGAGATTTCTTTTATTTTTTTCCAAGACATTTCTTTTCTTAAAGAACACTGCACCCGTGTACAGCGTGTCCCATTTTCGATGGGATTAAATGGGAAACTCGGTTATTGTTAAAGATGTCGATTTTTTGATTGCACCTTACCGTGCTCTTTTTTTGAGCCCTTAAAAATGGTGTAATCAGATTTTTGCTATACCCCGTGGTTTCGCTAATACAGGGAGTTTTTGAAAAAATTGCATTTTTAATAATTCCTTGTATCTCGCTTATTTTGCAAAATATTTTTTTCTGTAAAAACATTTTTATGGCAACTTTTTTAGAGCAAATTTTTTAAAATATTGTTTAGTTTGTGAGATATGGTATTTATAATAAAAAAATTAAATTCGAACCTGGATTTTTTTTATTACTATTTTGATTGGTTTCATGCTATTATTATCTTTTAAGATTTAAAAGAAAAATTAATAATAAAAAAAAAAATTAGTCCAATCCTGGAAATTTCCAACGTAAATATAAATTCAAAATTGCAAGATACACTAGTTGGACGATTTTTAGTTTATCTGTTTTGAAACGTTAATTAAAAGATTTATAAATAAAGTAAAAAACCAAATTATTTGATAGTAGTGTCACGGTTCAGGGGGTCGTAAGGGTGCTTTTTGGGTAGGGAGCGGTGTGGAACCGAACCCCAAACAACGAAGCTCCCTTAGGTTAAACCTAATTGTACCGCACTGTTGAATCGAGATAACAAGGTTAACCCGATTCGACCGTATCGATAACGATAAGGGCAAAATTAGCCTTGGCGTCCGCCGGGAAAATTACTTGGCGGAGGGATCAAGACCAAGGCTAAAAATCAACACAGTTTTAAAGGGCTACAACTTATTTATTGAAAGGTCTATGGAACTTTGAGAGGTGGTTGGTCCACCCACTTACCCTTATTTAGTCTACACTGCTATATCCCCTTTGTAGAATAGGTTCGTCTTGTCTCTCTCACAAAAGCTGTGGACGCCACACACCCGTGACACTCAAAAGTCGATCGACTTGCTAACCCAAATTTCGACTCACCAATTGCAGACCCCCCAATTACAGACCCCCAAATATAGACCGCCAATTACAGACCCTCCAGTTATCGACTGCCCCGTTATTCACTGCCCCAAAAAACCTTCTTCGGTCTACTTATCACTTCGCCCTAGCCCACGATAAATACGTGCGTGCCCATATTCCAAATATTCGTTGTTTGAATAGGCATCACGTATTTATCTAGATGCATCTAGGGTTACTCCAGTGACTTATTCCTAAGGTTACCAATAATTATTTATTATTCCTTACATTCCCGCCGCCCCAGTAAAAATCGCCCTCGATTTTTGAGACTGCAAGGACTGCTGGCATTGGGTGCACCGTCCTCCCCTCAAATAAGTTTAACTGTTCAGTTAACAGACAAAAAATACTATGTATTTACATTAAATTCCTAATATCTACACACACGCTTCCACATGGGGCCAAATCTCTTAATCCCTACCTATCTTAAGATATTTCAGCCCTACCTGCGTACTGACTGGCTTCTCGCAGTTTAGTTAGATCTATACTTTACGACTCATCATGCATCTCATTCTGTCCCGTGCCTCAATTCTATAACTAGTCCTCCCCCAGTCCCCAGTCACCTTTTACTCATGGTACTGAGAGGAAACATCACCTCATTGCATCTCAATCTGTCCTGTGCTTCAATTCTATAACTAGTCCTCCCCCAGTCACCTTTTACTCATGGTACTGGGAGGAAACCTCACCTCATTGCATCTCAATCTGTCCCGTTCTGGTGTTCATAACTCCATATCACTCTTGTGTCAACTGAGACGGAGTATTGAAACTTTGTAGGTACCTAAGCTTCATCATTATTTTCCGCCCCAAGGTTTGCTCAGTCTAACCCTGGTTTGGAAAATGGCTTTTATAGTGTTGAATATTTCAGCTTCTATGATATTTTATATTCACTACAAAGGAAGTATCTTCCCCCAGTGTAGTTTTATGAAGACTGCTGCCACTCTACTTTACTGTTTGGCCTCTTTTTTGTCATAGGAGCTGTATCTCCATCTCTCCTTCTTTCTCTGCTTCGACCCTCTATGGCCTTTGTGTTAAAATTTGTTTTTACTACAAAGGGAGTCTCTTCCCCCAGTGTAGTTTTTAAAAGTACCACTTTGCTCCATCTGCTTCTTCTCCTGTTTTGACCGGAAAAAGCTTCCATCTTGTCGCCTGTCGTATGTATCTAACCTCACTACATTTAAAAGTCTTCCCATTTTCCGAAACTAAAATATTCAAATTAATCTAAGCATATTCTATATCCCCATGTAGAAGTGTGTTTACCACTTTTCTTTTTAAAATTAGTTGTTTGGAAAAACTAATTTTGAGAAAAATATACGGAAATATTTTAGCGTTGAGATTTTGTCCCAACTGACCCTGTGTCCTTTTATTCTTTTTGCCAAAATTAAAAAATTATTAAAAAATTTAAAATTTTAATATACTTATTTATTATTTAAATAAAACTGTTTTGGAATTCATTTAATTGATAAGTTAGGTATGTAATCAATAGAATTCAGTTTCATTCCTTGTTTACTAAGTGAAAAATGTAAAAATTTGAGATTTATTTAGGGTTTATTTTTTGAATATTTTTGTTTTTTATTTTCTTTCCACTAGTTTTCATGCTGCTTCGTTGACCTGTTATTTCTCTTTTGTTTTTTGGGACTTTTTAGGATATCCAAGGATCATTGTAGCGATTATCACTCTCAACCAATGTAAATATTTGATATCTAAGGTGTATCACCATGTCCAATTATTTTGGGTCCGCAAGGCTTCAGTCCGCCTTTGTGACCCTATAGTGGTTATTTGATAAGTCTATTTTGTTTAATAAATAGTATTCCAGGGGCTTCCCTGGTCCTATTCTATAGTCCAAATTCTCTGTTCCCATATTTACTGTTGAGTGTAATTATGAGAATCCTCAGGCCCCTTTTTGTCTGTCATTTTTTTGGGCCGTTGGCCCCTTGTTCGGTTTTGACGTCTTTGTTGTGTGTCTTTATTTTTGTCCCTTTGATGGTCAACCCTGCTCTTTTTTTTTGTTTAATATTTTAATAATAGAACATTGTCATTTCTGTGGTGTGGGTAGTTATCTGTTTGTCGGTGTGCTTCTTAAATATGGCGTCCCGTATTGAAACATGCTTACTCTCTTTTTTATTATTCCCAGACCACTAAATTTTTTCTTTTCATTAGAGATCTAACACTCTTATTTCCTATTGTCTAACTTATTCTTTTTATTGTATTGTACCCTTCTATCTTATTATTTCCTGCTTAAATGTCACCTATATAATATCTAGACACGTATTGAACTTTTCAGGATCACTTTTTTAACAAAAATTGTTTTAAACAATCCTGCTTAACAAATATTAATCAGATAAAAATTTCGTAAAATTTATTTTATCTTTCTCTCTTTTTGTAACTAGGTGAGTACCCTCAACCTTTTTACTTCGAACTCTTTATGCGCCTTTCTCGCATTTCCACGCCAATAACTTTGGCCTCCACGCCACTTTCAATCCTCAGTAGCTCCTTTTAATCATTTTTAAACTCAATTTCAATGCATCACTATCTCTTTACTTGTTCTATCCTTTAAGACATAACGCATGCATTGCGTCCATCAGACTGTATTCCGTAGAACCTTGTGCCTCTTGATAATTTTTCCCGGACTTTTATAATCTCAATCTTAATGTGTGTGTTGAGTTCACTTACAAAAAATCCTTAATTTTTAAGAGTCAAACTCGTTACAGAAGAATCACGTAGTGTCCAATTTTGGTAACGCATACCGTTTGAACCTCCCTACTACTTCAATTTCTCAGCACTTGGAGTACCCCCTTTTTTGGCGAGCATCTACAACTTACTGTTACAACCTACGTGTCTCGACCGCGTTTTGCGACGAATCACTCTCACAAAGACCCTTTGGCCTTCTTATAACACAATACTCTTCTTGAAAAACGCATTTCTCTTAACCAAGTCAAACTCATAACAAGAGATCACGGAGTTGCCATTTCGGTGCTGAAAACTCGATTAGGCAGAACTCCTACCCGAGAAAAGATTACGGTCTCTTCTCAGTTCCTATTTCAATTATAAAGTCTTTTTGGTGGACACCCCCCTCTTTACAGCTTTCTTCTTTTGCTTTCTCGCCCTATGGATCGATTTACTTTCAGATGGCCCATTTGGCCTTTCTTCCTCATCAAATTCACTATTTAACTATGTCCACAATAACAATTGGGTACTTTATTGTATAATAATCAAACTTTTACATTTCATGATTAGTTTCTAATATCTTTTTTTTTTAAATAATCTTAACTTATATTTAGATGACTTTTCCTAAATCTTTTTATCCAACCAAACACGCATCATTTATTACTATATTTACTGAACCTGAAACACTGCTTCATTAGAGTACTACTAGTAGTTAATTTTTTTTTCCTATTTACTATCTCCAAAATCTATTCAATATTATTATTTTTATCTAGCAGGTATTTCTTTGTACCACTTCATTACAGCGACAACCTTTTTCCTTTTATTTTATAAAACTCTTATTCAATTTATTTTATTAATATTTATCTAAAATACTTGCTTACTTATATTTATAGTTTATACATCTCTTTCCCAATTCAAGCACGGAAAAATAATAGAAATGAAAGTTCTTAAGTTTAATAACTTTTCTATCTCACTTTCTTTTCTCAGTCACCCTATTAGACTCATGTACATCGGTTCAGTACGGTCAGTAACCGACCCTGTCAATAATATCAGTAATTAAGAATGCTGAGAAAAAAAAATTGCATTTTTTATTCATAACTGTTTTTTAAATTTATTTTAACTAAATAAACCTTTGTTGTGTAGGTCATGTATCTTTTCTTAGAATTAACGTAAAGCTGCGTTCACAAACACATGACTTAAATACTCGATTTAAAAATAAAATAACCCCGCCAAAACATAAAACCACCTTCTTTGAGAGAAGCTTCTCATACGAAGTTGCAAAATTGTACAATTCCATCCCGGATGAAATAAAGGAAAAGCCTGTAACAAATTTTAAAAAAACTTATCGACACTATCTTCAAAAACAACAAAATTCGTGACTGTTAAATATTCTGTAATACAAAATTTATCTAACTTTAACTCTGTATATCTAATTCTATTTTCTGCAAACTCTTTCTTTCTTTCTTTCTTTTACTTTTGACTTTATAATATTATAATATAGTTTTTTTCTCACACGAAACCCAATAATTTTTGGGTCAATTTAGTTTTAAGTTTATTGTAGGTTGGTTCATTCATTCACCTACCAAATACCTACAAACGAATGGGTTGGTGATTATGAAAATAATAAATATTTTGTTTTTTATTTTTTCAAGGTTAACTGATCAGCGCTTTTAAATAGATACGATGGTTTCCTTAAATGTATTATTTTATGAAGTTTCCTCCTATTTTGCATATTTATCCACCGTGTTTCACTAAGTTTATGTGATATTCTATTTCGTTTTCGAATTCCATAAATAATTCGTAAGCATGAGTTTTGCATTTTTTGGACCCTCCTTTTTCCCTCTGATGTTAAACATTTATCATAAACGACATCTGCATGATTAAATACAGACAAAACTAGGGAGTTACACAAAAATACCTTTAGTTTTTGGCTTAGTATGTGTTTCTTACTATAAATTAACTTAAGTCTAACGAAAGCTTTTTGCATGCATAATGATATGTGCTTGTTGAACCTTAAGCTGCTGTCCAACACCAGACCCAGATCTTTAGCTTCGTTTTTTACTGGTAGAGTATTATTATTTATTTTTATTTCGAACTGGTTCTGGTATTGTTCAACAACTCTTTAGTTCGCTCCAAACAGCATCACACAGCACTTTTGTGGATTTAGAAGTAGGGAATGTTTAGTGGAATACTCATTAAGAGCTCTGATGTCTTCATTTATACGGACACATGCCTCGGGAATATTGTTTTTTTCAAATGAATATTGCAATTGCCAGTCATCTGCGTAGTATTGACCAGCACAGTTTTTTACCACAGTCTCAAGGTTCGAAGTATAAATTGAAAAAAGTAATGGTGACATGCATGACCCTTGGACGACTCCTTGTAGCACCTGTCGAAAATCCGTTGACTTGTTTTTAATTAGAACTGATTGTAGTCGATTCTGAATAGAGCTTTTAATAAGAGATGTGGCAGAGTTATCAAGTCCAATGTAGTCTAGAATGCTCACTAGTGTATCGTGGTTTACCGTGTCAAATGCCTTGGTGTAATCCAATAGTACCACAGCAGTCATTCTGCCTTTATCTTTAAAAATTTTGTCAGTTACATTGGCTAGAGCTGAAGAACAACTATGGTTTTTTTCTAAACCCGGACTGTGTTTCTGGTAAGATTAGGTTCTCCTCTACAAATGCTGTGAGTTCTTTATTTAAAAGTTTATCAAACACTTTGGCTAGGCATGGCAAAATGCTAATTGGACGTAAGTCTTTATACTCTTTTGGTTCTGAGATTTTGGGGAGCGGTATTATGATGGATTTTTTCCAGGACTCAGGGTAAATTGAATCACGGATGCAAGTATTAAAGATATGTGCAAGGTATGGTAATATAAATGAACAAGATATTTGAATTAACTGAATGCTAATTCCATCATGGCCTTTCGCTTTCGATTTAATTGATTCGACTGCTTTTAAAACAGAAATTTCAGTAACTTCTTTAAATTTAAGAGTTCGGAGAATTGATTTTTTCGTGTATTTTTGTAGTTTCTAATAATATCCTGCTTTACATTTGGATTTGTAAATGGGACAGATGTAATAAAATTTAGGTTGATAGCATCCGGATCGCTGAGGTGTTCTGGAATATAGTTGTTAGACGACCTTGTGCTGATATTTAGGGTTTTAAGATCTTTCCATAAGTTGGAAGAATTCAAAAGATTTTGGTTGATATACGCTTTTTTCTCTCGTCTAATAGCATTTGTAACCATGTTCCTAAGCTCTTTGTATTCTGTCCACATCCTCTGACTTTTTGTCCTTTTAAATTTATTCAATTTTTTGTTTCTTAGTGAGATCAGAAGCCGAATGTTGTCTGTTATCCACGGTTCATTATTTTTTGTGAATCTTGAAAGAGTAATAGGGGCATGAAGGTCCAGTAATGCATTAAAATTTTTTATAAGGAAGTCAACTTTTAAATTTACATTTCTAATGTCGTATATGTTTTTCCACGGGATGCTTTCCAGGTCTTGACAGAACTGCGACCAATTTACATGTTTTAGCGGTCTATACTCTTTAATTGTGAAATCTTTAGGGGTGCTAGATAATTTAACTTGCGCATAAATGAATTCATGATCGGATATTTGTGGGACATGAAAAGTGCCAGCCTGTTGAATTTGTATGTCTGAACTTGTAAGCATAAGATCAATTAGAGTTGTTGAAGTTTTCGTAATTCGAGTCGGAGAATCAATAATTTGAGTTAAACCAATCGCTTCAATTAGTTCAATGAATTTATCCACTCGAGATGACGCCGTATTTAAAATATCTATATTTAAATCTCCAAAACACATTAGGTTGTCTCCCATCGGTATTGCACCGGTGAGGACAGTTTCGAGAGAATTGATGAAATCTGTTTCCGTGCAAGTTTCTGGCCTGTAGATGCACCCGAAAATGTAACTTTTCTTGCCTGTTTTTACGTTGAGCCATATTTGCTCATATTTCTCGTTGTCGATATCGGGAAGATCGTAGATAACTGAACAGTTAAGATGACTTTTAACGTAGATGTGTTGTTGGCTATCAGATCGCCACAGAATCCTCTGGAATGGTTGATCTTCTGGATGGATTTTTATCTCTCGATACATTTTTCCTATATCGGCTGAAAAGACTATTTTGTGTTGCCTTCATCTTAACAAAATTTCAGATAAATTTTGTTGGAGCCTTTGACCGGTAAAAATTTGGTCATTTAGGCTGACATTTATTGTTGATTTACTTGAAGCGCCAAACACAACTCTTATCTTTATTGTTGTGCTATGCATTTTAAATACTGCTTGGTGAGGGATGTAAAATTTACCTTCATTTAGATTATAAGATGATACTTTTCTTATATGTCCCAGTTTTAAGTATTCATCCATGAATGCAACATATTGAGTTTTAGGGTCAGTTTCCCTGGAAAAGCGATTTTCTAAGCTTTTTAAACGATCAGCCGCTCTAGATTTTGTTTGTCCTAGTTCATGAATACATTGTTTAAATGGTATTCTGACTACGAATCGTTAAATCTACAATTCATTACGAATCGTCCTTCTGCATCTCGATAGGTAGTAATATTTCGTCGTAAAATATTTCACACATTCTTGTGAGTTGGCTATCTTCTTCATGTCTGGAAATCATACTTGTAACTTGAAGTGGTAGGTAATTTAATATTATAGCTCCAGATACTATCCATCCTAGTTCAGTACTTTGCTTAAAAAGACCTTCTTTGGTTTTTTAAATATCATTTAGAATGATTTGTGTGTATTCTCTAGCTCCCAGTATAGCATCAATTGGACCTGGTTACATATAGGTTGGATCTGTCAGGATTTCGTTCTGGTCTGCATTGTTGACTTCTAATTGATAGCGTGCAGTTGACTGTGTTAGTTTTGGAAGAACTAACATATTTACTTTAAGTGAAAAGTTGCTTGGAAAGCGTGGTTTAATATGCAAGTCTATTGCAGAGGAGCAGACTTGTGGGTTGCCATCTCCTATGCCTGAAATTTCTGTCCTGATTTTCTGGAGTGGAAGATTGTGACCCTTGGACAATAAGGACACGTAAATATTGGTTTGTGGATGCTGTTGCTAACTTAACCAATGCTGTTGCCAGTAATACAGTTTCTTCTTTGTCTTTTACGTAATAGTTTGAAGTATTTTGTGTTAGTGGATGCCTTTGATCGTTTCTTCTTGCGTTAGAGCGTTTTTGGTTTTTTTTCAGTTTGGACTGAAGTTCGCTGATCATTTCTTCTCGAATTCTGATTCAGTGAGTTGCTAAGGTTTCTTTGGTAGTTTTCATTATGGAGGATTATATGATGATGCTTTCTGCAGACACTGCATGTAAGATTGCTGTTGCATTTAGTATTTTTATCATGATTAAGGCAATTTGAACAAAGGCTTTTTCTTTGAACAAATCGGTTTCTTTCTTCTACTGATAGTCTTCTTAAACTATAACAGTGGTATATTGCGTGAACCTTTGTGCAATATAGGTAAGTTTAATTATTTCTGTGATTTGAGCTGGTTGCTTCCAAGGATTAAAACATTCTCTCTACAAATTACATAAAATGTTCGTAGGCTTGGATTTTTTGTGGTTCTGCAAGGGATTGCTTATACATTTTGTTTGTTTCGGAATCCCTTTTCCGACTCATTAATCAGATGATAATCGGACCCCAGGCATGTGTGCTGATTCCTATGTGTTCTAGTCCTCGAGTGCATTCTTTGGTGACGTCATGTAAGAGCTTCAACTTCTCTATGTATGCTTCGGAAATGGTTGGAAGGTCCAATAACTTGTCTATCAGTTTTGTTGCCAATAGACGTCTGTTTTCATATCTGTTGCGGAGGAGTTTCCATGCTGTTTCGTAGTTGTTCTCAGTAGTTGTCAGATGCTAAATAAGTCTGGCGGCTTCTCTTCGTATTAGTAATTGTATCTTCTCTGCCTTGGAAAGGTGTTCGTTATCAAATAAACTACTCGTAAAAAGACATCATAGAAGGATGCCCAATTTTCGTAGCTTCCATGAAACGTCGAAACAGGTACTTGTGGTGAGGTTAGATGTATTCCAGGCCAGATTAGTTGTGTCTGGTGTGGTTGCCGCTGACTTGAAGATGGAGCATCGAAGGTTCTTCGTGACAATTTTTGTACTGTGTCTTCATAACTTGTCTGATCGGAATGGAATGTGTCTTCTTTGAAGCAGGCATTTGTAAATGATTCTTCATGAACCATAATTTCTTCATGTAACTCTTGAAGTTTTTGCTCTGCATATTGTTCGGTTTTTCGAGATTGGGAATCTTTTTTACAGTTGGAAAAGAGTTGTATAACCTGCTGGCCTACTTCTTCTTGTTGAGCAGCAAGTGTGTTCAATTCTTCTGTCACGGTCGCTGATTGAATGCTTAACGGATTGCTGCAGGATTTCTAGGAGACTGCTACTGCTAGGTGTCTTCTGTGGTGTTTGCTGGGACCACTGGCTCTTAACTGAAGGCTGTTGGGCTTGCTTGGACCTCTTGTTGGGATCTTTGAATAATGAGTGGTCGCTACTGGGCTTGCTTGAACTTCTGGGACCGCTTGTTGGGACCTCTGGGTGCTTAATGGCCGCTACTGGGCTTGGTTAAACTTCTGGGACCGCTTGTTGGACCTTCGAGTGCTGAATGGCCGCTACTGGGCTTGCTTGAACCTCTGGGACCGCGTGTTGGGATCTCTTGGTGCTGAATGGCCGCTACTGGGCTTGCGTGAACCTCTGGGACCGCTTGTTGGGACCTTTGAGTACTGAATGGCCACTATTGGGCTTGCTTGAACCTCTGGGACCGCTTGTTGGGACCTCTGGGTGGTTAATGTTTGCTACAGGGCTTGCTAGAACCTCTAGGACGGCTTGTTGGCACCTCTAGGTGCTGAATAGTCGCTACTGGGGTTGCCTGAATCTCTAGGACCGCTTGTTAGGGTCTGTGGGTGCTGCTTGATTGGTTGACCTGTAGGATTGTTCTTGTTGGGATGTCAATTGAAAAATAGTTTGATTAAAAATTTATTTACTGAATATACCGGGTGGGCCAAAAAAAACCGGACAACTTTTTTTTCATTATAACTTTTGAACTATACAATCCATTTTAATGGGACAAACTGCACTTGGCAGAGAATTAATCAGAGTTTTGACTGAATATACTTTTTTGTCTGCCGTCTCAAAATCCAAGATGTCGGAGGAAATTAAAATGTACCCTTCAAAGATCCTCATTTGTTCTCGTGTTGCGAACATGTCTTAACTATTTTTCAAATTAGTAGAGAAGCTGCATTTCTTGCCACGCACAACATGGTACGAATTAGCAAAAGCGGTTCAGTCATTCTAAAAAAATATTTTTGTTTCAACCATGGTTTTGCATACTATACGATTACCTTGCCAATCATTTCTGCATATATTTCCTTATAAATTCATTACTTCTTAACCGATTTTAATGAAATAAAAAACATTCTGGTGAGAACTGATTGCTTTTTAAAGATCATGATCAAAGTTTATCACTATCTTAATACTTGATTCGTTAAAATGGCGTGTTTACTCTTAGTTTCCGCAAATGTTTTAGTTTTTTTTTAATTTATAGAAAAGAACTGCTTTTCCCCCACACAATGAGATGCAAATTAGTAAAATCGGTGTGGTTGTTCTCAAAAAATCCAGCCATTGTTTTACAGATTATACGATGCATTGCCAATCCTGTCTGCATTCATTTCCTTATAAGGTCGTTATTACTAAACCAATTTTAGTAAAATAAAAAAAGTCATGTTGAGAATTGATTGCTCTTTAAAGACTATAACCGAAATTTACCGCCATCTTAAAATTTAAGATGTCAGACAGAATCATACTTGATTCTTCAAAATGGCTTTCTTATTCTTATTTTCCGAAAATGTTTTAGTTTCTTTTTTTTAATTTTTAGAAAAACATTACTTTCTTCCCACATAAAGAGATAAAAATTTAATCTCAATAAGACAGAGTATATGTGTATCGGTGGAATGAAACAGGATCTAATTTTAAATACCGGGCAGTGAATTCAGTCCTGTGATGAGTATAAATACTTAGGTCTAAAAATTACAGCTGACGGAACACTAGACAAAGCTATAAAAGATCGAAACGTACAAGGAAGAAAAGCAATAACTTTATTAAATGGAATAATTTGGGACCAAAGTATATCAAAACATATATATAAGCTTTTTGTTAACACCATTGTAAAAAGTATTATTACATACGGCTCAGAAGTATGGCCAATCAAGGATAGAACACAAAAAATGCTTTCCGCTACGGAGATGGACTATTAGTGAAGAGCAGCAGGGAAATCCAAAAGAGAAAGAGTTACAAATCAAAGAATAAGAGAAATTATGACAGTGGCTGAACGTACTTTAGTGGATGATATAAGAACAAAGCAACTGGTGTGGTACGGACATGTACAAAGAATAAATGATGAAAGACTACCTAAACAAATACTACAATGGAAACAAACTGGCCGAAGAAAACGAGGACGGCCAAGGAGAAGCTGGAGAGAAGGAATAGACAGTGAAATAAGAATAAGAGGCCTAGATGATCAATTATGGGCAAACAGAAACGAGTCGAGATTGGGTATCGGAAGACGTAGAACGTTGTGAAACCGATAAATATATATAGAGATAAAAATGAATTAAGTGCTTTTCTATAAAGTAAAAAAAAAATCAAAACATTTTTTGAAACTAAGAATAAACGTGCCTCTTTGAAAAGTCAAGTATGATTATTTCCGACATCCTAACTTTTAAGATGGCAGCAAATTTCGATTATAAGCTTAAATCAATTCTTACCATATTTTTTTTTATTTCACTAAGATAGGTAATGAGTTTATAAAGAAATGAATGCATGTACACGATTGCCAATGCAATCGTATAATCTGTAAAACAATGGCTGAAACAAAAATGGATTTTTTTGATAACAACTTAAACGATTTTACTAATTTATACCTTATTGTGCGGGTAAAAAGTAGTAATTTTCTACAAACAGTAAAACATTTTCAGAAAATAAGAATAAACACGCCATTTTGAAGAATCAATTATGATTCTCATCATCTTAAATTTTAAGATGTCAATAAATCTTGATTATGATCTTTAAGAAGCAATCAATTCTCACCAGGATATTTTTTATTTCATTAAAATCGGTTCAGTAGTAATAAATTTATAAGGAAATAAATGCAGACATGATTGGCAAGGCAATCGTATAATATTCAAAACAATGGTTAAAACAAACATTTTTTTTTTAGAACCACTAAACCGATTTTGCTGATTGATACCTTGTTGTGCATGGTAAGAATGCTACTTTTTTAGTGTTTAAAAAAAATTGTTAAAACATATTCGCAACATAAGAATAAACGAGCATCTTTGAAAGGTACAATTTTATTTCGTCCGCCATCTTGGATTTTAAAACGGCGGACATAAATTATTTATTTAAAACTCTGATTAATTCTCTGGCAAGTGCAGTTGACCCACTCAAATCGATAGTATAGTTCAAAAGTAATAATGAAAAAAAATTGTCCGATTTTTATTGGCCCACCCGGTATTTTTAATGCTCTTGCCCTCTGCTGGGCGTGGTTGGACCTCTGGGACCGCTTGGTGGGCCCTCTGGTCGTTGAATGGCTGCTAGGCTTGGTTGGACCTCTGGGACCGCTTGTTGGGATCTCTGGGTGCTGAATGGCTACTAGGGCTGGTTGGACCTCTGGGACTGCCTAGTGGGCCCTCTGATCGTTGAAATGCTGCTAGGCTTGGTTGGACCTCTGGGACCGCTTGTTGGGACCTCTGTGTGCTGAATGGCTGCTAGGCTTGATTGGACCTCTGGGACCGTTGGTTGGGACCTCTGGGTGCTGAATGGCTGCTAGGCTTGGTTGGACCTCTGAGACCGCTTGTTGGAACCTCTGGGTGCTGAATGGCTGCTAGGCTTGGTTGGAGCTCTGGGACCGCTTGTTGGGATCTCTGGGTGCTGAATGGCTGCTAGGAGCTGGTTGGAACTCTGGGACCACATGTTGGGACCTCTGGGTGCTGAATGGCTGCTAGGAGCTGGTTCGTGACCGGTGTGAGTTTTTTGCTCGAATGACCATGTGCAGCTTTAGGCTTTTCGCTTTGAGTCTCTTGATTGTTAGAGTAGATGAGAGAAAGGGGCTTTATTACCAGACGAGGCACTTGCAATAAGGCAGAAGGAATGTTAAAGGTGACTTACAACCAGACTAGTGCACTAGCTGTAAGTCGGAAAGAAGAACTCGCAACCAGGCTAGGCATTTCCCACGAGTTTTGAGTCAAATACCTATAACCAGACGAAGCACCTGCTATAGGTTTAAGTAAAAACTATATAGTAACCAGACGGGGCACTTGCTATAATAAAGTTAAAGACTAGTTGTCAGAACGCAGACTCACGCTCTGCTAGCAGGTATGCTAGGCCAAAAATAGTCTTGGGCACAACAGTGAGAAACAACAATCAGTTTGAATTTGTTTTATCAATTACCAATTTTCTGTTTATATATAAAATAAATGCTTACTAAGCTAAATTCAATTTGCGTCATTAAACTGTTTAATATATCGTATTTACAATACATGTGGTAATTCTAATAATTTAAATAACGTATCTACATAATTATACAGATCTTAAATAAATATATGAAAATAATACGATGTTCCAGTTTGGATAAATGGACAATAATACAAAAAACTAACCTAACCTTCCGGGTCAGGTTATGTCTACAAGTTAGGTTTTAGTGTGGTAAGCTAACCAGGTTTCAAACTGGCGCTAATTTAAAACAGCCCTATTTTGTTTCATTACGCGCTATTTTGATACTGGCGCTATTTTGTTACGCGCTATTTTATTACACGCTATTTTAATACTGGCGCTATTTTGTTACGCGCTATTTTATTACACGCTATTTTAAAAAAAGCGCTATTTCATTACGCGCCATTTTGGTACTGGCGCTATTTCATTACGCGCTATTTTGTTACTGGCGCTATTTCATTACGCGCTATTTTGATTTTGGCGCTATTTGGACGACGCTATTTTAAACAGCGCTATTTCGAACCAGAGCCTACAAAATGACACATAATATAGAAAGTTACATAAATCATTTAAATAGTCCTAAGAATCTTCATTTTTACAAGAATCGTGAAAGTTTACTTTTCCACATGTGACACTAATAAAACGTTGGTCGACATTTGCGACGCTTAAAAGCACGTTGTGCGACATTTGCGACGCTTATACTTTTATGTAAACACTCTATTAAATTGCTGAGTAATTATGTGTAATTAAACAAATATCTGGAAGCAGAACTGTATTTCCCAGCTAGATAAAATATTGACATGCCCGGTAACTTTTATAAAATCGAGAAGGGGGGTCCAGAAATAAGAAAAATGGAAACGCCACATGTGATTTAATGCCAATGTCTTACAAAAAGGATCTTCATTGAAATACAGTTCCACTCAAATATTGTAGCCAAACCATGAAATCCTACCCACTTCTGAGCCTTCCAGATTATTTGTGCAATTAAAAAACCAAAAAAAATTGACTTATTACCAAAATAAAATTTTAAAAGATTCTAAATGAGTTTTTAACCCAGAGTTAAAATGACACAAATAGATAACAATTTATAGGTAGATAGACATCTCCAACAGGTCATAGTGTACCTACATTTGAGTCAGTAGTGTGAGACTCAATTACCACTTAATGTTTGTTAAAAAAATGTACACTTCCACGATCATTCCATCATAGGGGAGATCTGGACCAAATATCTGCTGTCATCATTTTACGTTGGATAGAATGAGACAGTCAGCAACCCAGTCCGAAATCTGCCCCATGAGTTAAAAACAATGTTATACAAAGACTAAAAATATAACCATTCTCGTTTACATTATCTCTCTTTTCTCTCTGCAAAGTTGGTCGCATTGAGGTTTTGTCGGATCTATTTCAACGGAAAAACTACAAGCTGCTTCTCTATTCATTGATAAACGAGAATTTCGAGATGCAAGTTCACAGATCAAAACAAATGTCAAAACGGACCACTGCCAACATAGAAAGTAGGAGAAAAACAACCAGTTAGACTATAAAAAGTTTAGGATCAAAACCATCAACTGCAAAATCAATTACAGGAAATCAGAGCGTGCATCAAACCCAGGAATATTCGAACGCTCTACCAATTATATTATATTTTTAGTCAAAAGTTTTTCCTTGTTCTTTGTATATGCTTTCTCTAAGATTCATACATTTTGACACCATTTTTGTAAGATATTTTTACATTAATAAAGTTGTTGTGAACTCGGCCTGAGGATGCTCAGATGTTAAGCCTTCACACCACTAGCTAGCCCTACCTAACCCTTCAATCGGACTAACTGAGTTAGATATTAGCTTTATTTAACTATGATTATATATTAATTTATATAATTTCAAAATACGATTTTGTTTATTCTTTTAGTCCTGGTTTTACAAAATTGCATGACTTGTATTTATTTTATCTTCTCCTTTGATTAAAGTAGTAAAGATATCAAAGTGGGCGGAGCCTCTGTTGTTTCTGGTCAAACCTTGGACCTAAATATGCTTTCGTGCTACCAAAACTAGCTAATCCGTGAAGAAGAAGAGATCCGGAAAAGAAACCATTGTCCTAATATCCTCGAAAATATAAATAAACGAACATCCAAAATAAATGAACGTGTGTTCCCACTGTTCCTGAAAACATCGTGAATGATTTGTGATGTGGCAACGCCGCCATGCCCACAGTTTATACCGAGTAGAATAGCTTTTTATTTAGTTCATAAACGTCAAAGAATACGACGAAATTCTAAAGAAGAATAAAACAAAGAGTTCTTATGTGATTTTTCTCGAAACCTGTGATCTCAAATTTCAATTAGAATGCCTAAATAATGCCGCACAGCCCTTACTATAATACGATGGAATGCCTCCTCTATAAGGTAACTTTTTGGACAATATATAACCTCCAAACCCAGCTCTAGACCGGAATGCTTCGTCCCGGCGTTTAGTTTTCAGATATAAAATTTAGAGACATTTATCTAAATTAGAATGCTTTTTATTTTCTTTTTTTTGCTAGAGGAATGCTAAAACTTAATAATTAAAGTTACTGTTATTTCTTGGTTTAAACTAATTTAGTTACTAAGATATGCCTTGCCTACAAAAATGGTAAAAATTTGAATTTGCGCGGAAATTATATGCTCAAGAATGCATTGACTTTACTTCATTATTTTTGCTTTCTTTCTACCTTGAGTAGATCCATTTTCCACCTTTTTTTAATTTAAGTTTTTCCCTAATTTTATACATACCTTTACTGCTGTATTTCTGCATAAAGCAGTGCTCCAACTTCCGTCTTGCTAAACGGAGCTCATGCGAATATTTGGGGTACTCTCCATATCAGTGATATTGATCGCCAAGTCAAATCACATGCGTGCTTTTAAGACCGCGGTCGTGTATAAACATTTTATGGACTGCTTTATTTATTTATTTTTTGTTTGTTTCTTTATTTATTTATTATCTATCTATCTATCATTCATTCATTCACATTCATTCATTCATTCACATTCATTCATTCACATTCATTCATTCACATTCATTCATTCACATTCATTTATTTACATTCATTCATTCACATTCATTTATTCACATTCATTTATTCACATTCATTCATTCACATTCATTCATTCATGCATTCACATTCATTCATTCATTCATTCACATTCATTCATTCATTCATTCACATTCATTCATTCATTCATTCACATTCGTTCATTCATTCATTCACATTCATTCATTCACATTCATTCATTCACATTCATTCACATTCATTCATTCACATTCATTCACATTCATTCATTCACATTCATTCACATTCATTTATTCACATTCATTCACATTCATTCACATTCATTCACATTCATTCATTCACATTCATTCATTCACATTCATTCGCATTCATTCATTCATTCACATTCATTCATTCATTCATTCATTCACATTCATTCATTCATTCACATTCATTCATTCATTCACATTCATTCATTCATTCACATTCATTCATTCATTCACATTCATTCATTCATTCACATTCATTCATTTATTCACATTCATTCATTCATTCACATTCATTCATTCATTCATTCACATTCATTCATTCATTCACATTCATTCATTCATTCACATTCATTCATTCATTCACATTCATTCATTCATTCACATTCATTCATTCATTCACATTCATTCATTCATTCATTCACATTCATTCATTCATTCATTCATTCACATTCATTCATTCATTCATTCACTCACATTCATTCATTCATTCATTCATTCATTCACATTCGTTCATTTATTCATTCACATTCATTCATTCATTCACATTCATTCATTCATTCACATTCATTCATTCATTCACATTCATTCATTCATTCACATTCATTCATTCATTCACATTCATTCATTCATTCACATTCATTCATTCATTTTAGATGCGAGCTTAATAAAACTCTTTTTTAAAAAATAACTTTATTTTATTTAGTCACTTTTACAAATAAGACAACTTTAAAGTTAGATGTGAACCGTTTAGATGCTAAGTCAAACCTAAAAAACGTTGTTTACCTGCTAGCCTACTTATAGTTACAAGAGTGCTGACACAGCTTCGCGTGGGTTTCCGAAGAATATGGAAGTAAACATGTTTATCAAATGACTTTTATATGATCTTGAAAACAATAGCAACATTGTGCAATTATGGTATTACGTCTTAACTTATTCTAGAAACTACGCATTAAGTAAATACACCTACGCATATTTTTAATATAACAACTCCCTCGCAATTTAAAAAGTTAGTGCTATACAATGCAGTAACTTTTACTAACAAAATTTAAAATTCCTAAAATTACAAAATACAATTAAACATAAGATTTTCTTAAAACATTAGTATTTAATTCAATATCTTCTTCGATTGGCTCTGTAAGCCTTATTGATGGCCTACGCCTAGCTATTGAAAATCTTTTGCCTAAACTTGATAAACTTGATATATTTGGTGATGGTGGAAAATCATTGTTATCAGTATTATTTTCGATGCCTATACGTACATTTTTAGCTCTTCGATTTTTACATTTACAATAAAAGTAAATTAAAACTAAAACCATAATCAAAGCCAATACAAGATATGTAAGCCATGAATGATATTTTTCAATTTCAGGTTCATTGATTAAATCATCCAATTCATTTGCATATTGATCTAATTTATGTTTAGCAATTTCCAAATCTTCCAAATTTAGTTTTGTTATTTTTAAAAGGTTTAATCTAGGAAGATTTCTAAGTTTTTCTGGATATTTTTCACAACAATTGAAAGGAATTTGAATAAAATTTGAATAATTATAACTTAAATCAAGTGTTTGTAATTGATTGGCTTGGATTTTAGTTGATCCTACAAAAGCTGAACAATATGGTTTTAAAGACAAAATTACATTTTTTGTTACAATTTTCGAAATAGTATCAGTGTTACATTTTATTGTAATTGGAAGTTGATTTGTTACACTTATTAGCCAAACATTATTTTGTAAAATTTGAATATTATAATCTTCTGCTAAAATCAAAACTAACTCACAGGTTTTTGGAGAAGTTAACAATTTTTGTGTTCTTAATAACTGAGCTTCACAAATTGAATTGCTATCAATCGGAAGAGGATATAAATTTTTACAAATTTTCATTTTATAGCCCAAATCCCTACAAGTGTCAATTTCTGATAAAGATAAATAGAAATCATCATCGTTATCTTTGCAATATATTTCTTACTAACAGGCAAAATATGATGTAACATAGTTCAATTATCATAAATTGGTATTGGGTACAATCGGAAAACGGAATACCATTCTGGTCGAACCAATGGTATGTCCAAGACAAAAACAAGTCTTTCATTTGTAATATAAGCATTCAAATCAATAATATCTAAGTATGTTGCAATTCTATCGTCCATGGGTGCTACCGGTAAATTATTTGTATGTAAATTTTGGGCAATTTGTTTTATCATTAGGAAGGATAATACTTGTATGAATAATTTTTAATCTGGCAAAAGAAATTGAATCTAATACATCCGTTATTTGAGATTGAATATAAGTGTATGATTCCAATAATTGTTCACAAAGATTAATAAAATAAAATTTAAGATTAAGAAGTTCGATTTCATCATGAATCTGATGTATTGATTTTGAAATTTCAATTATATTGGAGTTGAAAGTTTCTTCATCAATTTGAAGTTTGCGCAAAGTTGCATTAAATTGTTTTATTACTGACGTAGTAACACTTATTTGATTTTTCATTAAGTTTTCCAATTCTTTATCATCTTTTTCAATTTTATTGATACAATTTTCATAATATTGACCGTCAGCTGCATCTAAATTTCCCGTTATATACTTCCAAACAGTACCGAGAGCGTTTATTAAACCTCTTTTACGTCTTGGTGTGTAAGGCATGTCTGAATAGATTTCATTAAATTTATTGGTTATATCATTGGAAATTTGAAATAAAAGTGACACGTGTGGTCTTATATCAAAGTGGATCATTTTAATATTTCCAGTTGATTGATAAAGCATTAAGCGTAAGCTATCTAAAATAACATTATTACTAATAAAAGCATCTTGCAAAGCTTTAATATCTTTATAAACTAATAAGGTCCATTTATCATTTGATACCTTTATACTAAGTTCTTTATGAAAATAAACACCTACGGTATTATTTATTTCATCGATCTTGTATTGTCCTTTTCCCCATCCGATAAGGAAAACGAGTAATCTGAAACAAGGAAAAGTTTCAGTCAGAATCAGAGTCTGAATCGGGTTTATGACAAGGTTTTAAAAGATCAAAATTATATTTTGAAATTTGTTTAGTTATTGGATTATAAACAGTTGCAGAATTATTTGAAATTGCTCTAATTTCAAAAGGTCCATTAAATTTAGGTGATAATTTTCCAGTAATTTGAGTTTCTTTCACGAAAACTCTATCGCCTACTTTAAATTCATAATTTGGAGTTACGTGTTTATCGAATCTTTCTTTAGCTTTTTGTTTTGACAGTTTTGTTCTTGATCTAGCTATACGATAATAATGTTTGATCCTTGCATTTAAATCTCTGATATATTTGCAAATAAGTTCTTCTTCATTGTAAAGAGTTTCTGGAGGTCTTGCTGCTGTATGTCCAAAAACTAACTCGTACGGTGTAAATCCATGAGTTTTACATGTTGAATTGTTATAACAAATGACAGTAAATGGTAACAATTGTAGTGGATGTTCTTCAGGACTTTCTGTTTTACGAACTCTGATCATTTCTAATAATGTTGCATGAAATCTTTCTAAACTTCCATTTGATTGTGGATGTCCTGTACTTGAAAAAGTTAGTTTGATATCGTACATCTTACACAAGTCTTTTAAAAGCTGATTATTAAATTCTCTACCTAAATCCGTATGGATTCTTAAAGGAGTTCCATAATGTTGAAAAAATAATAATAGTGTATTAACAATTGATTTTGCAGTTTTATCATTTAATGGATAAGCTTGAATGAATTTTGTCAATTCGTCTCTTATTGTTAAAACCAAATTTCTTTCTGGAATTTCTAAAATATCTAGATTAATTCTTTCAAATGGTGTTTTTGGAGTTTCAGTAATCACAAGTGGATTGTCCAAATTTTTTCTTAAAATTTTATTTCTTTGACATATTTCACATTGGTTTATAAATTTTTCAACATCTTTGGTTAAATTTTTCCAATTATATTTTTCTTTAATTCTCCTAATTGTTTCATTAATTCCCCTATGAAAATTCTTTTTTCCGGAATGATATTGATCAATTATTATTTGTCTTTGATCTTCTACTGGCTCAGTAACTATATCTTGACAAATTACTAAATTTAAATCTTTTTCATCAAAGACAAAACAGAGCATTTCTAAAATTGGTAAATCTACATTATTTTCAACATAGAATGTTTTGGAGATATCAATGTCATTTTGACATCTACATAAAATTTTGAAAATAGTTAAATTGGCTTCTTCCTCAACATACGGTACTGGAATTATAAAATACTTTCGTTTATTAACTGTTTTTGAAGAACAAATATTAATTTTATTTAAATCAAAGTTAAGTTCTTCATCTAATATGTCACTTATTATTTTATTTTATTTTATTTTATTTTATTTTATTTTACAGCCACTCAACAGGAACAAACCCAATTACAGAGTGGGAAAAATACAGTTGAAGTTGATTACAGCTAATAAAAGATACAAAAAAAATAGTGTTTATAAAAGAAATAAATAATAAGTTAATAGTGATTTAGGACAGCCGTAATTTTTTTAAATAAGCGATACTGCAATTAAATATGTCACATCGATCATTGTAAGAATTACAAGTGTTGCAGGCTCTTGTTAAAGGGGCATTTTTGCAAATGTTGGTTCGTTGGTTTGGTAAATAAAATGGAACTGTCGATCGAGCCGAAGTTCTAGGTACTAAAAAGTTTAATTGTTGCAATAGTTCCGGCGAGTCGATTTGGTTGTTAATAATTTTATAAATGAACTGTATCTCGGCCAAACTGCGTCTATCCTTTAGAGAACTGATATTAAACCTATTACAAAGGACCTCATTTGGTGTTCCTATTTCTGGGTACACACCGTCCAATTTAAAAGCCAGGTATTTTAAAAATTTGCGCTGAATTTTTTCAATTGAGTCAATATGTGTTTGGTAGCACGGTGACCACACAATAGACGAGTATTCTAATCTTGATCGGACGTACGCAAAATATAATAATTTTAAACTAGCGATATTCTTAAAATGTTGAGAATTGCGGATTATAAAACCGAGCATTTGATAACTCTTCTTAACAATATCCCGTATATGAGGGACAAAAGAAAGAGCACTGTCGAATGTTATACCGAGGTCTTTAAATTCCAGTGATCTAGGCAATATGGCGCCATCCAAAGAATAGTCAAACTGAATTACCTGTTGCTTAAGAGAGAAGGAGACAACGTTACATTTGATAGGATTTAGTGGTAGTAAATTAGAGTGACACCAAGTATTAACTCTATTTAGGGCATTTTGAAGTCTTTCGCAGTCAGATAAATTAGTTATTCGACAAAATATTTTAAGATCATCAGCATATAATAGACAAATAACCTGAATGTCGTTTAAAATACTATTAATAAAAGCAATGAAAAATAATGGGCCCAATATCGATCCCTGAGGGACCCCAGAGCTAGCGATAATTGTAGATGAAGCTCGGCCACAACATTCAACGTATTGGGGTCTCTTAGTTAGGTATGATTTGAGAAAAATACAAAGATCATCAGACAGTCCAAAGTGTTCAAAAGTACGTTGTAAAATGCTGTGGTCCAGCCGATCAAATGCTTTAGAAAAGTCTGTGTAGAGAGAGAATCCATGTTGTCTCGAGTCAATCCGGCCAGACAAAGCAGGGTAGAGTGAAGTATGAAGGACACGTTCGAAACATTTTGAAAAATTGTTAATAATGGTGATGGGTCTGTAATTTTCGATTAGGCTTTTTTCTTGTTTTTTATAGACTGGTATAATCTTAGATGCTTTCCAAGTGTCCGGAAAAGTTTTTTGTTTCAAGGATAAATTAAACAAAATAGTCAAAGGATAAGAAAATATATGGGCACAGTCTTTCAACAGAAATGCTGGAATTTTGTCTGGACCAACAATAGCCTTCGGTTTTAAACTCCTCAGGGCTCGCAATACCTCAGATTCCTGAAACTTTTTAAGCGATATTTCATTAGTAATCGAAGGGTCTTCAGTATTCATATGTGCTATGGGGATCTGTTGATCTGAGGTATACGATGACTGAAAGTATTTGGCGAAGGCATTGGCGATACTCTGTGGGTCAGATAAGCACTCACCGTGTTGGTTTTGCATGTTAGGAGGTAAGCTATTGATTTTCTGTGAGGATTGAATAAGGCGCCAGAAATTTCCAGGCTGAGATGCTAGGTTTGACTCAAGCTGAGTACAATAGTTTTGATATGAGGTTTCTATATCGCGCTTTATTTTATCGCGTAATTCCCGAAATTTATCTAAGTAAGTATCATTGCCAAATTTTTTGTGTTTTTGGAAAAATTTATGTTTTTGTTTTATCGATTTAATTATGTCAGAGGTAAACCAAGGAGGATATTTTCGCCGATTTTTAAGTGTTTTAGGCACAAGGTCATCCAGACAAAGATACAGTTTATGATAAAAAAGTTCAACAGCTGTGTTTACATCACCTATTGATTCAAGAATTCGCCAGTCGATTTCTGCTAAGCTTGGGTATAAAATTCCTAGGTCAACCCTCTTAAAATTGTAAAATACATCATCCATTACATACGACTTAAGCTTTTTGTCGCCATTTATTTGATATTTTATTAACAAGGTAGGATGGCACCTGTCTTCATTAAGCAGAAAATCATGACATCTCTGCAAAAAGGTTAAATTAGGACAAGAGGATAAGACAATATCAAGTAATCGATTATCAGAGTTTTTTATAGTGTTTATTTGCTGCCAATCCAAAAAACTCATAAAGTTAACCAAATGATTTAACCTACTAGAAGGAAGTGCTCCTTCCACATAAGCTACATATTCCGAGTAATTAAAGTCTCCTAGAAAGATTACTTTTTCGTTAAATAAATAAGTAAGAGAGGACAGGTATTCAAAAAGGTGTTCATATAGAAAAGAAATTTTGCCTGGCGGAATGTATGTTAAGATTATGTACATATGAAGATTGCTGGAAAAAGATATTTTGACTCCTAGAATGTCAATTGTGTCGCGAATTGCAACTGGTAATTCAAGTTTTAAACTGGTAGTTTGAAATGCTTTCCTCACCGCCAATAAGACTCCACCCCCCAAATTTTGTTTCACCTCATCATAATTTCTGTCTGATCTAAATATACAATATTCTGGCTGAAATAATTCTGCGTCGTGTATGCCAGGACATAGCCAAGTTTCAGTGAGCGCTATTACTGAAAAATCACAGGTAAGTGTTGCATTGAAAAGTTGTTTTGTTTTCGTACGAAGCCCGCGAACATTTTGATAGTACAGTGATAAGAAGTCACGGCTACGCTGAAACTCGACCAACTGCACTGGCCCCGGATTTAGTTGATTTATTGAATTATTGTGGGAGGTACCAATACGGTCGATCACGGTATTTTGGGGGGCAGGGACTTGTGATGGCTATATGGTGGACCCAAATATTTCCGACCTATATTTCTGATTAGCTTGTTTATAGGCGTAACAATTATTATAGTCCCAGCAAGGATGATTTATTGAAATATTTAGATCATACTTATTTTTAAGATATTTACAGTTGACGCAGGACTTATTGGCAGAGTTGTTACAGTCCTTTACTTCATGTCCCTCTCCACAGAGTGGACATGAGGGGTCTTTTTGACAGTATTTTTTTGAATGACCGAATTGATTACATTTGAAACAGCGTGATACTGAAGTCGCATCGTAAATTCTACAGTTGTCAAGACCGATAACAATACATTTTTGATCAGTAAGTTTCTTATAAGTAAGCATATCTAACTGCAGTATCACTTGAAAAATATTATTATTATTTTTTGTCGGCCAGACTTTAAGCATTTTAATTTCAGCAAATTCATTAAAAATTGATTTTTGTGCTTTTAAATGATTTAACAGAATGTCCTTATTGTATTCAGTTGAAAGTCCAACAATTCGCACCATTGGAGATGCAGATTTCGATTCTCGGATTTCATATCCTTCGGCTAGGTTCTTTGTCACCAAGTCCTTTATTCGCTGACCATCAGTATGATCGGTGGATAAAACGATGCCTCCGTTCGATATATGTTTGACACGATTAATCTGGATCATATCCTGGGCCGGTTCAAGTTGATGAAGAATATCAGTTTTTGTTTGCGTATTGTTTTGATTTACATCTTTCGGCTTAATTACAAAGTTGGAGCATGTCTGTCTCTTGATTATATCAGAATAACTAGGTTGGTTTTCAGTTGAAGTTGAAGAGGAAAAATTTTGTAATTTATGATCGAGTTTCAAACTAATTTCGTCCAGTAAGGTCTTTTTGACTAAGTTAAATTTGGCTTCAATACAATCCTCTAGGCTAGATGTAATAGATTCAGTAGGCAGGCTTCTGCAGGTTGGGCACTGCCAAAATAATCCGGGTACACTCTGTATAATAGCAACAGCATCGCTTGGTATTTTCATACAATCCGCATGATACTTTCTCTTACACACACCTGCGCAAGAAAGAGATGGCTTCCTTGCTGACGTTTCGCATACGCCACAATTTCGAGACATGGCGTATTTTTATCATAACCTGGATGGCGGGAAATGCTTGAGAATGTGGCAATTTTCAGGCTTTATAATAGGTTGCAGTAAATTCTTTGACTCACCAGCTACAGGACCATCCACAGATGGAATTGATATAAGAAGCACAATTTTGCACCCAAGATTTTACCAGATATTCGGTTTTTAAAACAGAGCGATTCAATACACGTGCACTTGAGTGCGACGTTGCCGAGATACGATTATAGTATGATGTCTTTCTTTTAAGTTATCTTGTTGAAAAATGGTTATAATATTTTTGTGTTTTTTATCCAATAGTTGATCATTTGTATATCTAATCTTTGAATAATCAATTAATGATGTTGTTTGATATAAATTGTGAAATCTCTTAAATTCATTTTCCAAAGTTTGAGGAGACATTAAAGCTAGTTCATCTTCAACTATATTTTCTGATTCATTGGAATTTTCATCTTCTGTAAGGGCATTAATTAAAGCAGATCTTTTATCTGGTAAAATATAAATATTTATTTGTATATCAGTTGATTGAAAGGTTGATTTAATCATTGCCAATATAATGTTCCAATCGAGTGAGTCTAAACCACATGCTCTTTTGGGTATAGCTAAATATTTCTCGTTATTTTGCAGAAGAATATTTTTTAGGTTTTGCAAAATTTGATAAATTGTATCATATGTTGGCTTTTGATAGTATAATTCTTTTGTAACTAAATAGTAAATAGTTCTATTGGATAGTTGTAAAGTTGCTATTTCACCAATTTGTTTATTTTGTTCTTTTAAATAATCTACATTATCAAATCTTTCTTTGAATTCTTTTGCAATTCCCTTTTTTATTTTTAAATCTTTTGATACACAATGTGCTAATGAAAAATTTTGAGGTGCATCAAATAAGTTTCCATATAAAATTTTAATATTTTCTTCATTAATTTGCTTTTGAAACATTACTGAGTGATATATTTTGTTTATGTTTTCTTCAATTCTTATTCTAGAAAGGGCATCTGCATTTTTGTTAATTTTTCCTGGTTTATAGATTATTTCATAATCATATTCTTCCAGTTTTAATCTCCATCTGGCTAAACGACTTCCAGGATCTTTAATTGAGAATAACCAAGTTAAAGGACGATGGTCCGTGATTAATTTAAATTTTCTTCCGTATAAATATGGTCTGAAGTGTTTGACTGACTATACAATGGCTAAAAGTTCTCTTTCAATGACAGAATATTTTTGTTCCGTATTATTTAAAGTTCTTGAGGCATATGCAATAGGCAAATCTTTTCCTATTGGTCCTTGAGATAACACAGATCCTATTGAATAACCACTGGCATCAGTTGTTAAAAGAAAAGGTTCATTAAAATTGGGATAAATCAAAATTGGACTGGTTGTCAAAATATTTTTTAATTTTTCAAAAGATTCTTTACAAGTTGCGTCAAAAACAAATGGTTGATCTTTTTGTAATAATTTAGTTAATGGTTTAGAAATTTTGGCAAAATCTTGGATAATCGTCGATAATATCCTGCTAATCCTAGGAAACCTTTAATTTCTCTTTGACTTTTGGGTTCTGGAAAATTTTTCAAAGCTGAAATTTTATTTGGATTAGGTTTTACACCTTTATCTGTTATTATGTGACCTAGATATGCAACCTCTTTTCGTAGGAATTCACACTTATCTGGTTGAATCTTTAAATTTGCTTTTCTTAATCTAGAAAAAACTTCTTTTAGTCTTTTGACATGTTCATTAATTGTATCTGAATAAATAATAATATCGTCCATGTATACCAAACATCTTTCGTTTTGGATACCAAGTAAAATATTGTCCATAACTCTTTGAAATGTTGATGGAGCATTTTTAAGTCCAAACGGCATTCGAATGTATTCATAATGACCGTTTTCAACTGAAAAAGCTGTTTTTTGAGTATCTTTAGGATCTACCTCAATTTGGTGGAATCCTGATGCAAGATCTAAAGTTGAAAAGTATTCGCAATGTCCTAATTGATCAAGTAAATCTGATATCATTGGCAAAGGATATTTATCATCAATTGTAACTTCATTTAACTTTCTGTAATCAATTACAACTCTCCACTTTTGTTTGCCTGAAGCATCTAATTTCTTTGGTACTACCCATACTGGAGAGGACCATGGAGAAACAGAATGTTGAATTATTCCTTGTTCTAACCATTTTTGAAACTTGACTTTTTACTTCCTGTTTATGTACTTGAGGATATCGATAGGACTTTGTAAAAATTGGTTTGGTTTCTTTGGTGTAAATGGAGTGTTTAATTTCGCTTGTAAAAGTTAAATTATCTCCTTCTAAGTAAAATATATCCGAAAAATCTAGACAAAGTGATGTTATGATTTCTTTTTCTTCGTCATTTAAGTGATCTAATCTTAATTGCTTTGGTATTACATGTTCTCTTATTATTGGTTTATTTTCTTTTAGATTAAAACATACTTCAGTTGTTTTTGAGTTGCTAGGTAAATTTTCAAATTTAAAATTATCAAAATTTATCGTTTTAGTAGTTGCATAGGCATTAATAATTGTTGTACAAAATTCTCCTTTTTCATTTATTTTAACAATGCAATTAGGAATGTAACATTTGTCTTTTTGTTGAGCTAGTAAAATAACTTCTGTATTTTTTAATTTATCTGTTTTTAATTTAAAAGCTCTTTCTGTTCTTCCTTCTATTTGTATTATATTTTTTATTGGTTCATTATTTACAGTAAAGTCTTTTTGTTCTGGGTTAGTTCTATATAAAGGAACTGTTTTAAAATTGGTAATCAATTTATTATTTTGATAATCAATAATGCAATTATAATGTTTTAAAAAATCTGATCCTACTAGTCCATCAAATCCTATGTCAAGATCACAAACTAGTACTTTAAAAGGATCTTTTAAAGTAAAAGGAATTAAAACTGATTCGTTAATTGAAATTGGTTCATTTGAAATGCCTTTGACAGTTACATTTTCAGGAAATCTTTGTAAATATTGCTCACATGTTTTTGGTTTAAAAACAGAACAACTAGCACCTGTATCAACTAAAATTTTAAATTTTTGTGTAATGTCTGTAAAATAATAAAGATTACTTGAAAAAGTTAAAATTTGATGTTTTACATGAACTTGTTTTGAGTTTGGTTCGCTTGATCGTGTTCGTTCTGTATTGACATAGTTTGAAAATTTATTAACGTTTGATCGATTTCCGAGGCTTCTCTTCGAAAATTTACATTTTGTTCATCATTAGATTCATATTCTTGTTCAAAAGAAACATCTTCATATTGTTCAAAATTATTATCATAAAGATTTTGATCATTAGAAAAATCATTAGTTTGATTTTGATAATAAGTATCTTCAAAATCTTGAGTTCCATTTTCTACATTTTCCATAAAATGCATAGGTTTATTTTGAAAATTTGATCTTTGATTATTGTTTGATTGAGGATTATTATTTGATTGAGACCTAAAATAATATCCTTGATTATTTGGTCTATAATTGTTAGATGTTGGTGATTGATTTGGTCGATAGTTTGACGTGGAAGGTTGGTTTTGTTTAAAATTTGACGTGGAAGGTTGATTTTGTCTATAATTTGGGGTGAAAGTTTGAGTTTGTCTATAATTTGACGTGGAAGGTAAAGTCGGATTAAAGTTTGGTATGTAATTTTGAATAGTTCTACTATTTTGTTTCATTCTACACTCATGTATTAAATGTCCCGATCTTTTGCAAAAAGAACAAATTTTTTGTTGACTAGGTTTTAATTTTTGAGAAAATTGCAATTTATGAAGTCTTTGTTTTAAAAAATATTCAAATTGAAGTTCAGATTTAACACAAGAAACTGCTTCTAAAAATGTTGCAGGTTTACTTGCTCTTACGACTAAACTTAAGTCTTTATCTAAGCCTGTTAATAAAGTATTTAAAATCATTGTTTCGATTAGTGTACCTTGAGCTTGTTTTTCAATATTTGTTAAGTCCTGTTTATTAATTGCAGCATTTATTTTAGCAATATGGACTTGAAGTCTTGAAATAAAAATTAAAGGACTTTCGTTTGGTAATTGAAATAATTTTTGGAGATCTTGAGTCAAAGCTGACAAATCTCTTTGATCCGCGTAATGGGCAAGAAGCATTCGTTTAATTTGTGCCCATGTATCTAAGTCTTGCGAGTTAATTAATCTAGAGGCTTCTCCGCGTAATTGATTTTTAATTTTGACAATTAAAAATGATCTTTGTGTTGGAACACACATTTGGTACGCCAGATCGCACGCATTTATAAAGGTATTAAGATTAATAGGGTTACCATCATATTCTGGTAGTAACGAAAATATTTCGGAAAGTTTATAAGGTTCAATTGTTGTTAATGTTGGAGCTTGATTTTGATTAATATTATCTGGATTTGACATTTTTAAAGTATTTTTAAAACTTAATAAATATAAAATAAGATGTTTTAAATTGAAACTTAATTATTTATAAAATTAAATATTAGTTTTACGTGTACACACACGGAGGTTGACAGCAAGTTCAAAAAATAACAATAATTAAAGGAAATAATAATAAAGTTGCTTACATAGAAAGTGTTGTCTTCATTTGTTTCTTCTTCTTTCTTCTTTTTTCTTATTTGATTCAATCTGCTGAAGGACTTTGTTGCGCAGCAACCCTCAGAAGCTGGGTTCAATTCCGGGCGTCTCACGAAGTTCCAATAAAAAATTCGTAGCCACTTCCAAAGGCTGGGTTCAACTCCTTGCTCACACACAACAATTTAAGTCTTCAGTGTTGAATGTTTCGTTTACTTTGTTCAGTTTATACTGGTATTTTTCTTCTTTTATTTTCTTCGAGTCACTTCTGTTCAGGGACGATGTATATCCACGAATGGAGACTGAAGACCAGTTTTTTATACAATGTTTTTGATTTTTAGCACTTTTTTTAGCACGTATGTCCTTTATTTTTCGTAAAGAAGTTAGAACTTCACCACGCGACTTAGAGTACGACGTGTTCAAAAAAATCCGCACGACTGCGCCAATTTTAGATGCGAGCTTAATAAAACTCTTTTTTAAAAAATAACTTTGTTTTATTTAGTCACTTTTACAAATAAGACAACTTTAAAGTTAGATGTGAACCGTTTAGATGCTAAGTCAAACCTAAAAAACGTTGTTTACCTGCTAGCCTACTTATAGTTACAAGAGTGCTGACACAGCTTCGCGTGGGTTCCCGAAGAATATGGAAGTAAACATGTTTATCAAATGACTTTTATATGATCTTGAAAACAATAGCAATATTGTGCAATTATGGTATTACGTCTTAACTTATTCTAGATACTACGCATTAAGTAAATACACCTACGCATATTTTTAATATAACATTCATTCACATTCATTCACATTCATTCATTCACATTCATTCATTCACATTCATTCATTCACATTCATTCATTCACATTCATTCATTCACATTCATTCATTCACATTCATTCATTCACATTCATTCATTCACATTCATTCATTCACATTCATTCATTCACATTCATTCATTCACATTCATTCATTCACATTCATTCATTCACATTCATTCATTCACATTCATTCATTCACATTCATTCATTCACATTCATTCATTCACATTCATTCATTCACATTCATTCATTCACATTCATTCATTCACATTCATTCATTCACATTCATTCATTCACATTCATTCATTCACATTCATTCATTCACATTCATTCATTCACATTCATTCATTCACATTCATTCATTCACATTCATTCATTCACATTCATTCATTCACATTCATTCATTCACATTCATTCATTCACATTCATTCATTCACATTCATTCATTCACATTCATTCATTCACATTCATTCATTCACATTCATTCATTCACATTCATTCATTCACATTCATTCATTCACATTCATTCATTCACATTCATTCATTCACATTCATTCATTCACATTCATTCATTCACATTCATTCATTCACATTCATTCATTCACATTCATTCATTCACATTCATTCATTCACATTCATTCATTCACATTCATTCATTCACATTCATTCATTCACATTCATTCATTCACATTCATTCATTCACATTCATTCATTCACATTCATTTATTTATTTATTTATTTATTTATTTATTTATTTATTTATTTATTTATTTATTTATTTATTTATTTATTTATTTATTTATTTATTTATTTATTTATTTATTTATTTATTTATTTATTTATTTATTTATTTATTTATTTATTTATTTATTTATTTATTTATTTATTTATTTATTTATTTATTTATTTATTTATTTATTTATTTATTTATTTATTTATTTATTTATTTATTTATTTATTTATTTATTTATTTATTTATTTATTTATTTATTTATTTATTTATTTATTTATTTATTTATTTATTTATTTATTTATTTATTTATTTATTTATTTATTTATTTATTTATTTATTTATTTATTTATTTATTTATTTATTTATTTATTTATTTATTTATTTATTTATTTATTTATTTATTTATTTATTTATTTATTTATTTATTTATTTATTTATTTATTTATTTATTTATTTATTTATTTATTTATTTATTTATTTATTTATTTATTTATTTATTTATTTATTTATTTATTTATTTATTTATTTATTTATTTATTTATTTATTTATTTATTTATTTATTTATTTATTTATTTATTTATTTATTTATTTATTTATTTATTTATTTATTTATTTATTTATTTATTTATTTATTTATTTATTTATTTATTTATTTATTTATTTATTTATTTATTTATTTATTTATTTATTTATTTATTTATTTATTTATTTATTTATTTATTTATTTATTTATTTATTTATTTATTTATTTATTTATTTATTTATTTATTTATTTATTTATTTATTTATTTATTTATTTATTTATTTATTTATTTATTTATTTATTTATTTATTTATTTATTTATTTATTTATTTATTTATTTATTTATTTATTTATTTATTTATTTATTTATTTATTTATTTATTTATTTATTTATTTATTTATTTATTTATTTATTTATTTATTTATTTATTTATTTATTTATTTATTTATTTATTTATTTATTTATTTATTTATTTATTTATTTATTTATTTATTTATTTATTTATTTATTTATTTATTTATTTATTTATTTATTTATTTATTTATTTATTTATTTATTTATTTATTTATTTATTTATTTATTTATTTATTTATTTATTTATTTATTTATTTATTTATTTATTTATTTATTTATTTATTTATTTATTTATTTATTTATTTATTTATTTATTTATTTATTTATTTATTTATTTATTTATTTATTTATTTATTTATTTATTTATTTATTTATTTATTTATTTATTTATTTATTTATTTATTTATTTATTTATTTATTTATTTATTTATTTATTTATTTATTTATTTATTTATTTATTTATTTATTTATTTATTTATTTATTTATTTATTTATTTATTTATTTATTTATTTATTTATTTATTTATTTATTTATTTATTTATTTATTTATTTATTTATTTATTTATTTATTTATTTATTTATTTATTTATTTATTTATTTATTTATTTATTTATTTATTTATTTATTTATTTATTTATTTATTTATTTATTTATTTATTTATTTATTTATTTATTTATTTATTTATTTATTTATTTATTTATTTATTTATTTATTTATTTATTTATTTATTTATTTATTTATTTATTTATTTATTTATTTATTTATTTATTTATTTATTTATTTATTTATTTATTTATTTATTTATTTATTTATTTATTTATTTATTTATTTATTTATTTATTTATTTATTTATTTATTTATTTATTTATTTATTTATTTATTTATTTATTTATTTATTTATTTATTTATTTATTTATTTATTTATTTATTTATTTATTTATTTATTTATTTATTTATTTATTTATTTATTTATTTATTTATTTATTTATTTATTTATTTATTTATTTATTTATTTATTTATTTATTTATTTATTTATTTATTTATTTATTTATTTATTTATTTATTTATTTATTTATTTATTTATTTATTTATTTATTTATTTATTTATTTATTTATTTATTTATTTATTTATTTATTTATTTATTTATTTATTTATTTATTTATTTATTTATTTATTTATTTATTTATTTATTTATTTATTTATTTATTTATTTATTTATTTATTTATTTATTTATTTATTTATTTATTTATTTATTTATTTATTTATTTATTTATTTATGTATTTATTTATTTATTTATTTATTTATTTATTTATTTATTTATTTATTTATTTATTTATTTATTTATTTATTTATTTATTTATTTATTTATTTATTTATTTATTTATTTATTTATTTATTTATTTATTTATTTATTTATTTATTTATTTATTTATTTATTTATTTATTTATTTATTTATTTATTTATTTATTTATTTATTTATTTATTTATTTATTTATTTATTTATTTATTTATTTATTTATTTATTTATTTATTTATTTATTTACACTGGCCAACAGGTAATACCCAATTACAGGGCAGGAAGTTTACAATAACTATAAATATTATAAGAAAACTAAGTACAAAAGTATAGGATATAGGAACTCTAACGTCTAAAGACTTGTTTGACTGCAGATATACTGCAATTAAAGATATCGATACCCTGCATATATTTCTTATGAGTCTCGCAAATTGTATAGATTGGCGAGAATTGCATTGCATTGCCTCGAGGAGTAGGAAGATAAAAAACTGGTGATTGTCTTGAGTTTAGCCGTGGAATAGAAAAGTTTATTCTCTCTAAAATATTTATGCCGTCAATTTGGTTATGGAGAATTTTATATAGAAACGTTTGAGAGGCCGATTGCCTACGTGTGTCGAGTAGCTGAATATTAAACAGTTGCATAAGGTCAGTGTGGGGGTGACCTTGAGGAGGATAATTACCGGTTGATTTAAAGTACAAAAGCTTAAGTACACGTCTTTGGATCTTTTCTAGCGATTCTTTCTGAGTAAGTAGTTGTGGTGACCATACTACGGAGGCGTATTCCAATCTTGATCTAATAAAAGTATAATATAAAAGTTTTATGGTTTCAAGGTCTTCAAAGTTTCTGCTAACTCTTACTAAAAATCCGTATGTTCTGGTGGTTTTAGCTATAATAGTATCTATGTGGTTATTAAAGGTTAGCTTAGAGTCGAAGGTAATTCCGAGATCCCGAACAAACTCAGGTCTATTTAGTACTTTTCCATTTATAGAATCGTCAAAAGCGATCAGTTTAGTTTTTAGGGTGAAAGCCACCATTGCACCATATGCTAAGAGAGGTTAGGTCATTCTGAAGATTCAGGCAGTCTTCGATTAAGTTAATGCGTGCTTCTAATTTTATGTATTTTTAAGTTTCGTCGTTTTAAGGGATTTGCTTACTCCATCAATAAACAGATTAAACAGTAGTGGCCCCAGGACTGATCCTTGAGGAACACCGGAAGAAGCATTAATCTCCTTTGATTTTATACTACGAATTTCAATAAACTGTTTACGATTAGTGATAAGAGATTCAGAAAGTTCAGTAAGGCCAGTGTAGAAACCAAAGTAATTTAGTGTTTGTACTAAAAGCAAGTGATCCAATTTATCGAAAGTTTTTGATAGGTCCGTGTAGATTATGTCAATTTGAGAGGAAGAGTTTAAAGCTTCAGCAATTTCTTGAGTGGTTTCTATAAGATTTGTTCATGCTAATCAGAGGATATTCGATATTTAAGACTAGGATAAATTGTACTGTGAATAAGAGTTTCAAAGCATTTTAAAAAATCATTTATTAACGTAATTGGTCGGTAGTTACCTAGCTCAGTTCTACTATCTTTTTTGTGAATTGGGCTAATTTTAGAGAGTTTCGAGATGTTAGGTATTTTTTTATTGGCCAAGCAAAGGTTATACAAATACAGAGGTTTGCACAAGACAAAGGCACAGTCTTTAATAATATAGGAGGGTATTAGATCTGGTCCAGCTGTTGATTTTGACTTCAGTTTACGTAGGATAGAGCATACATCTTCTTCATTGAAAGACGTAATGGAAATGGGCTGAAACAGCGAGTTTTGGTCGGTGATTGATGATTGCAAAGGATTTTTGTTGATCGGGTTAAAGGAAGTTTGAAAGAAGTCAGCAAATTAGTTTGCTATTTGAGTATCTGAAGTCAAAGGTAAATTATTAAAAGACATGGATTCGGGAACGCTGCCGGTGCAAGAATTTGTACGAAGAAAGGACCAGAATGTATTAGGATTTTGCTTTATTGTGTTTTCAGCTATCCGTGCATGCTGCTTATATGCAAGATCAATATCTTCTTTAATTTGTTGTCGTAGATTGCTAAACTCTTGGTATGTTTCGACATTATTATTATTCTTAAGCTTGCGATGAAGAATAGACTTTTTCCGAATATCTTTTATTATGGTAGCTGAATACCAACAAGGATACTTTTTAGGAAAGGTTTTAGGACGTTTTGGGACACAAGAATCAAGAATGGAATAAATACAGTTGTAAAACGCCTCACTGGCATTCTCGATATTAGAGAGTTTTTGTAGGAAGGACCAGTCACAAGTTAGAATTTTTCCGTATAACTTTTGAAAGTCTGGTTTACGAAAATTATAGATTAGTGAAGAATTTAGTGTGGTATTTTTATCAAGATTTTTAGTTTTTTTAATGGAAAATATAGATATCTCAAGGCCTGGATGATGTGGGACTTCTCTCATAATAGGATCTATAGCTCTTTCTACTTTACAAAAGTTGGATTTAAATAAGACTAGATCTAGCAGTCTGTTGTTCTCATTCTTTACAAAGTTGTGCTGTTGCAAGTCTAGGATTTCCAAGATATTATTAAGAGAGGTCACCAATGTTAGATTATTCGAGGGATTTTTTTCAAGAAAGCCTGCATAGTCTTTTACGTTAAAGTCTCCCAAAATAAGTATGTCCTTATCATAGGTATATTTTTGACAAAGAAAGAACTCTAAAACACTGTCAAGATTGTCAGCGGTGATTGGTGATGGTATATAAACGACAAAGATAATAATGGTTTATGCTGAAGGGTTATTTTTGCTCCATTGATGTCAATGTGGGGAGGAATTTGGGGCCTGAAGCTAGTTAGTTCTAGTGGAAAAGGAGAGCTGTTTGTTTACCGCGATCAGAACACCTCCACCCTCGTTTAAGTTAGTAGCAGTGCGATCTCTATCGCAACGAAAAGTCTCAAAATCATTGTGCATAAACTTCCTATTATTTATAGCGGGAACCAGCCAGGTTTCGGTGATCGCTATTACGCTGTAACTGGAGTGGGTACTCGAGTGAAAACAGTCGTTAAGTTTCGACCGCATACCGCCTACGTTTTGATAACATATATCTAAGATACTTCTCGCTATGGCTATAGATTGCTGCTGCCAAAGTGACCCTGCTGAGATGCGTTCTAATTGCTATTCAAACAGAACATCGGACTTTCGTTTAATAAGAGCATTTTTGTGTGCAGTACAGTTCTCTTTTTCCCACGCAGCATGGTTTGTTGCCAAATTTACACCCTTATCTGACTTTCGAAGTTTAATACAATTTGGACAGAATAGAAAAGTTGCCTTACAGTCTCTTGCCTCATGCTCACCCCCACACCGAGGGCAACAGAGGGTCTTTGAACAGAATTTTGACGAGTGATGAAAGTCACTACATCTAAAACAGCGATATATTTCAATGCCTTCATAGTCCGAACAGCTGTCGAAACCAATAAAGACGTCACCTGCAAGCATAGCATTATCATATGTTTCCCTATCAACTTCGAGAACTGCCTGATAGATGTTAGAGATCCTTTTCGTTTGACCAATTTTTATGACTTTATAAGAAAATGAAGAACTAAAAATATCTGAATTAACTTTTTTAAGAATAGAAATAAGGACTGTGCAGTTGTCCATGTACCAAGTTCCTTTTATCAAAGTGTTTTTGAGCTGCGTTTCTTTACATTTTTTACTTATTCCCTATGCTACTATTCCTAACTAAAAACACAAAAGTGTAACCTAAGAGTGGGAACTATTGGACTGGAGATTATTTCTACAGTTCGGTTGGTTTGTTGACTTTTTCATGCAAAAGACGTCTCGACCGACTAGCCAATAAGTAGGTAAAATGATTTGCTTCTAGACTTTTTATTTGCACTTTAAAAAAACTTTTGCAAATTTCTTTAATTTTATAAGAACATTTTTAATTTTGCCCCGTGTTTCCTATAGTTGAATTTCTTAATATCTACAAGAGAATTTTTAATTTTGGTGACTTTGTTAAGCGCGCTCTATGAAAATAATAAAACTTGTTACTAATTATTATGTAAAAAGGTCCAAGTACGCGAACGGTATAACTTACGTCAAAATCTGACACATGGTTTTGAAGATATCGTATTTCTTTTTAATAAAAATACTTGAAATTTATGGAGCTTTTTAAATATCTCGCGATAAATCTGAATAACTATAGGTCCCAAATAATTTTTTGATAACGCAACGAATTGTAGCTCCCGCTCCTCTCATGCTACAAAATTAGTGCTTCAAAAAGAGTTTCTATTTCAACCAATTTGTGTATAATATTCTATGTCGTTAACTGTTTACCAATATTTCTCGCGGTATATGATCAAAAAATAAACCTAGGGACTTAAAATTTGCCATAACTTAAAAATGACATACGTCATTTTATAGATTTTTTTCTCGTCTTTAAAATAAAATTAATCCTATTAATATTGAAATTATATTTTAAAAAATATTTGCAAATTCTTTAAGATTTTTATTAATTTTGGACCGTTTTGAAAAATGTTAAGTGCACTACACCAGTGCCCTCTGCATTATAGTTAAAAGGATAAATAAGGTTTTATGTAAAAAGGTTCGGCGAAGTGAGTTGTGTAATTTTTGTCAACAGCGCGATTTTTCTAAAAATGCGTGTTATTTCCGTTGAGATTTTTGCGTGTTTTTTAATAATTTTTTTCAAACTCAAAAACGGTACAACATAGTATAATAGAACTTTTTAAAAAAATATTCTGGTCTTTTCTTAAAAAGATAGCAGTTCAGGAACTGCCAAACCAAAAAGTGTAAGGGCAAAAATTTTTCTTGATTCAGTATTTTTGACTGCAAAAATCTTACATAGTTACCAGAAACTAATCTTAAAAGCCAACTATACAGTTGCCGAACACTCCCTTAGGTCTACAAATGTTCAAAATTTGGTTACAATTGGTTAAACTGTTTCGGAGCAATGACCAGATATATTATTTTAACTTATAGTGAAAATGCGGCACTGCAGGGGTTCAGAAAACCCCCAAAGTGGGGCACTTGTTTTTTTTCGATCTATCTGAAAAACAATGGGCTTTTTAACCACACATCAAAGTATATTTGTGCAAAATTTGTGCCAACGGTGATACATCAAAAAAAGTCACTTTTTGCCGGTTTTTCCCCTATTTTCCCTACTTGAAATTTTCCGATTTGTCACAAAATCGAAATTTTTGGTCTTCCGTAAGCTTTTAATTAGTGTGCCAAATTTAATCCTTCTACGTCAAAGCGTTTCCAAGTAATCGTCAAAATTCCAGCGTGATACAGCAGGGATGCTAGGGACGGAATAATAATAAAAAAAATAATGTTACGGCCGAGGCGGCGGATGTAATTGATTTTCGCCACAAGCTAAAAGCAATAAACATACGGATGATTTTCGCTACGCGTTGAAAAAAATTTGCGTCGCAAACTAGTTTATATACAAATTTGCTATGCAAATTTTTTATATCCAACACTTTTAAAACTCTTGCAGCATTTTTCGCCAAGTTTTTGTTTAATGATTTATAAAAATATGTTTAACAGTATTTCTATTGGTATCGTACAATAACAGTTGGGGATTGGAAACAAAATCATTGTCTATAATTTATATAAAATATATAAATATAAATATATATTATATAAATATAAATTTGTGTTAATAAAATTTGCTTCGCAAAGTTACTTTTGTCAATAAGTTGCTTCGCAAATTTAATTTACTAGTATTAATTTAAGTTAATATCGAACTCATACACAGTTAATAAAAAGTGCATTTTTGTCCCTAAATTGTGTCACTCTTGCTTTGCTCATGCTACAGACTCATGGTCTCAAAAAATTACATATTTTATATCTGCGCTTCGGCTTGACCTTTCGGATACTACACTATGCCTACTTGAGTGAATGTGCTGCTTACCTAAGGTTCAGATGTGACCGCTTACACCTAGCCGAGCCCCCCCTTCATGACATGCATGCTGGAAGAGACCCGATGGCGTCACTCGCGGCTACAGACGAAAATGCACTCTGGCTCCTTTGATTTCGAGGTTGTGTTTTAATTGTTTTGTTTTTGTTTAAATAGCCTGGAAGTGTTTGACGTTTGAAGTCCCTTCCCGTTTTGAAAATTAGTCCACGTTTTATATTTGTCGTGTTGTTAGTTCGGTCAAATTTAGTTTGTGTTATTATTTCAATATAAGCATGAAGGTAGCGAAGCACCCATCGCAAATCGAATCGCGGCTATGTGGATAATTTGCCGTGAATTAGTTGTGGAAAAATATATTTTGTCGCTCCTATTTTTGACCGTCTTTTTGAGTGCTTCGCTAACTTCATATGCTATGAAGTTAGCGAAGCACCCAAAAAAATGATCAAAAATAAGAGCGACAAAATTAGTTTTTCCACAACGAATTGTCTGCAAATTATTCACCATATTTGATTTCGATACGTCATGTCTAAGTCATTTTTTACGAGGGTGCCTCGCTAACTTCATATGAATTTAGCGAAGCACCCAAGAAAACGGTCAAAATAAGAGCGAAAAAAATAATTTTTCCACAACTAATTAGCGACTAATTAGTGGCAAATTATCCACTATATTCGATTTCGATAGGTTAAGTCTTAAGCCATTTTTGACGAGGGAGCTTCGCTAACTTCATATGAATTTAGCGAAGCACCCAAAAAAACGGTCAAAAATAGGAGCGACAAAATTAACTTTTCCACACCTAATTAACGACTAATTAGTGGCAAATTATTTACCATATTCAATTTCGATAGCTCATGTCTAAAGCCATTTTTGACGAGGGTGCCTCACTAACTTCATATGAATTTAGCGAAGCACCCAAAAAAACGGTCAAAAATAAGAGCGACAAAATTAATTTTTCTACAACTAATTCGCGACTAATTAGCGGCAAATTATTCACCTAGTATCGATTCGATTTGCGATGGGTGCTTCACTAACTTTATGCTCATTGTTCATACTTGATCAGTTTTTCTTCCAACTCTAATTTAAGAGCTCATTTAAAAAATTTATCGGACTCTATTTTTGTGTTAAGCGTTACATCATAACCATTTTCTGAACGTATGTACTGGGCCATAACTACTTTGCTGTCATTTTTTCTGTTTTTTACATTATCTACTGTAGCGACTGCGTTAATAGGAAATTTGCAATGAAACTTGGCACACTTTGTCGACTTATTAGAGGCTATAACACAAAAAATGAAGTTTTGTAATATGTTATAAGATACAGGGCGATAATAAAAAAATCATGTAAAAAGTCGTAGTCTCAAATTTTTGTTTATACCGGTAATGCAGTTTAAGATACCTTTTTAGTTTTACTACTTGTTATAACTAGAGGCACGTCTTTTTACCGCGATTTGTACTGTGTTACTTAGTTTTGTAATGGTAAGGAAATACAGGGTGCTTCTTTTGCCAATTCTCTTTGGCACCATTTAAGTGCACTAAGACATGAAAAAGTTGTAATTGCACTAAGACATAAAATTTTGGAAACAAAAGAAAAGTCGAAAAACGCGTACATGAGTTACAGTAACAAGTAAAATTTTAAAGATTTTTTTTTCGCTTTAAAACCCGTTACATTACATTTGCATTGCATTTTCCAAGGACGGTGAAGCGTAAGGCCGTTGTTGTTGATAGCGTTTTGTATTTGGTTAACACGATCTCACATTCTCTAGATTGAAGGACTCAAGGCGGCCTACGCCTTATCTACTAGGAAAGTTGCGCTGTCCACTCCATCAACTGGACATTTGTGCTGGTGGAACAAAGTTCGAGCCAGCTGTAACCCTGGGAAAGGGTTTTACGCTCGGAGCAAGTATCCAGCAATATCAGCAATATTAAGGCCCATGTGCTGCCCTAGCGTGATGTGCTAAGCCAGCACGAGGGAGGGTGCAGGCAGGCACCAGGACCCGGAGTAGCGGAAGATGTCTGGGAAGAACACTTCCAGGTTCACAAAATAAAACATCATTTTAGTTATAAAATAACAACAGAAAGGAGCAAGCTTTAGATTTAATTTTTTTATAAATAATAATTTTTTGCATTTCTTGTAAACGCAAGATAAAGGTATGACCACCATTTTGCGGTAAATTTATTCATATTTTTTTTTCATAATTTTTACTGTACAATTGAAGTGGCTTGCTATTTTGGCACTGACTTGTTTCCACCCATTTCATTTATTTAAGCATATTTCATATTTCTGGTATAGGTTTTACAATTAAAATAAACAAGATGAACTAAATCTTTGCGTTATTTGTACAGCCCAATGACTAACTTTGCAGAGACGAAAGAAAGATAGGGTGAACACAAAATGAGGTTATATTTTTTTAGCGTTTTTATAACATTGGTTTACCTCATGGGGTAGATCTCGGACTAGGTTGCTGTCTGTCTCGTCCTATCCAGCGTGGAATGATGACGGCAGATATTTGGTCCTGATCTCCCCTATGATAGAACGATTTTGGAGTGCATTTTTTTAAAGACTATCAAAGTAGGTAATTGAGTCTCCCGCTACTGACTCAAACGTAGGTACACTATGACCTGTTGGAGATGTCCGTCCACTTAAAAATCGTTATCTTTTTTGTCATTTTAATTCATTTAGAATCTTTTATAAGTCAATTTTTTTTGTTTTTTTTTAATTACACAAATAATCTGGAAGCTCGGAAATAACTAGAATTTTATGGTTTGGCTACAACATTTGAGTTGAACTGTATTTCAATTAAGATCCTTTTGTAAGACATTGGCATTAAAACATATGCGGCGCTTACATTTTTCTTATTTTTGAACCCTCCTTCTCCACTGTATATAGGTTACCGGGCATGTCAATGTCTTACCTAGCTGGGAAATACAGTTCTGCTTCCAGTTATTTGTATAATTACAAATGATTACTCAGTAATTAATAGAGTAATTACATAAAAGTATGAGTGTCACAAATGTTACCCAACGTGCTTTTACAGTGTCACAATGTGGGTCAGGAAAAGGTTGAATAAAAAAGATAAATAAGTAATCTTATTTTTATTTAGATTCGGAAAAATTCAAAATATTTTATTTGGTGATAATTGTAGATTTGTTAATATGGATATAGGTATATTAGCGCAAAGGTAACACTTTTGATTTAGCCGCCACATAATTATTTTTGTGATATAGTTATGTTACATACTTTATCTTTATTATATTGATTACATTCATTTGTTTAGTCTTAGTAGGCTTACGCGCTGTTTACACTAGCCGTACTTGTCATAACGGCTCCGTTATAGCAGCCTTACGGCTCAATTATAGCAGCCTTACGGCTCGATCGCAGGAGCCTTACGGCTCTACTTCAACAGCCTTACGGCTCCTTTATAGCGGCCTTACGGCTCAATTATAGCAGCCTTACAGCTCATTTATAGTGGCCTTGCGGCTCATTTATAGCAGCCTTACGGCTCATGTATAGCAGCCTTACGGCTCGTTTATAGCAGCCTTGCGGCTCACTTATAGCAGCCTTACAGCTTAGTTTACCGCAGCATGGCGGCTCATTTAGAGTAGCCTTACGGCTTACTAAAAGCAGCCATGGGGCTTATTACCAGCAATATTACAGCTTACGGCTAATTAACAGGGAATGGTTGCGATTCTATTAAAACTGCTTTATCAGTACCTAGCCTTATGTTTGGATTACTATAGTCTTGCAACTTTCTTACAGAGCCTAAAACCGTTATCAGAACTTATTATTCTTCTGATGCTCATCTTATTTATTTTAGACGGCAGACGCCGCCGCCGAGAGCTGTGTTACACCTGGGCAGGTCTATGAAAGGGACGAAGGGAGCCCAATTTTAGACAGAATCAAAAGCGAAATGATGTATATACTACCAGATGGAGGCAAAACTGCAAACTCGTTGATTTTACGAAAGAAGATCGTTTTGGTCAGGACATAGATGCAAAATTGTTAAATAAGTTATGGTATGCTATTCCTACCGTTGTTATCGCCAAAGCGTTTGATCCAGAAGCCACTCATTTGTCGGAAAGGCCGTACAGAAACTATAAGGTGAAAATGTTAGACTGGGCATTTTGTAGGGGCCTTATTTCAAGCCCTCCTAGTTTATGCAAGAAAATTAGAGGCTGCAGCCGCCGCAATATTTTACCATGCGGTTTCACCTTTGAAACATTTATTTATTACGAGAAAAGAAGCTTCAAAAAGGTTGAGTAAAGAGAGAGAACCTTTGGATGATGAGGAAGAAAACATTTTATCTCCTCCCAATAAGTCGAACTTAGATTTGCTAGAAGATAAGATGATCCAAATGTTTTCAACCTGAAAAGATGAACTACGAATATTTCAAGAAAGGCGTCCTAAAACAAGTGTAAAAATCGATGAATCAGATAGAGAGTCTTCAAACATAACTAACGAAGAAGAAAGAAGAATCGGCTTCAGAATGTGTTGCACCTCTTTGAGTGGAACAACACCCGCTATAAAGAAGTGCAGAAAAATTGGGTGCCTCTCCAGTTTTCTTTAGCATTGAAAGTTAACCCTCAGCTCGAGGAGATCAATCAGAAATCATATGGTCATACTTTATTATCAAGATCGGTGACTTTGGGAACCATTACCCACGGTTTATTAAAACAACGCTAAGCTTTAAAAGAGGTCACTAATGTTGCTCTTAACAATCCTGAAGCTGCCAATGAACTAAAAATCGGAGTTTATTCCACTGAAAGTGAATATAAAATAACCTCAGACGACCTTTTACAACTTACTTTGTACGCCGGGCAGAAACCATAGAGTCGCGAAGGAAGTTTTTTAAACCTTGGAAAACTTACATGATTGCAGAAATAAATAAAATTTCTCCCTCTAAAACTTATTTATTTGAAGAAAAGGCACTAAGTCAGTTGCTAAGAGATAAAGGTGGTCATTTTCGCACTTTCTACGGTCGGTCGCAAAATGTTGCTTCGAAGGGTCAAAACACCATATTCAAGGCAAGCACCTCGGCTAAAACATCAGGCAATAATGCCCATACATCCTCAAACTTTGATCGCCGGGAATCAACATCAGCAAAATAAACGCAAACAGGAACAAAATAGATTTCAAAATAAGACCAAATATGCACACTCTAAACGAAAATTTTTGACTACCTAAATTTTCAAGGTGGCCGGTTACGCAAATTTATACCACGCCGGGAGCAAATGAGTTTCCCAAAGAGTCTGATCAGTGTCTCAGGTTACGCTATCCCCTTTATAAAACCACCACCGATAGTACCCTTTTCGCCACAAGTTGTTCAAAAATATCAAACAACCAGATCAGCAAAAATGTCACTACGAAATAGCGAATTTGGTAAAACAGCAGGTACTGGAGGTATGCACTTCTCCCACGGGATTTCTTTCTCAAATGTGTTTAATCCCAAAACTGAATGGAAAACTAAGGCAAATTTTCAACTTAAAAAAGCTCAATCAATATATGAATCCTCAAAAATTCCGACTGATAAACCAAAACCGTGTTCCAAGTTTTCTTTAACAGAACGAAAGAATTTTATTGCAAAGATAGATCTTTCACAGACCTACTGGCATATCCCAATAAAAAGGGGTCACACGAGGTTTCTTGCACTGGCACATGGGGAAAAAATTTAATTTTCAATGGACATGCCTACCGTTTGGACTCGCAAGTGCGCCACTAGCCTTCTCTCGAATAACCAACTAGATAGCCGAACAACTCCAAAAGATGGGAATACGCGTTTTGGTTTATCTCGACGATTTTATGTTAGCGAATCAAGATCCTCAAGATTTGTCAAATCAGATTTATGAAGTAATTTTAATTCTTCAAAAATTAGGTTGGATAATAAATCTAGACAAATATGTCATTCAACCGTGCCAAAAGATCGAATTTTTGGGAAAAATTTAGGATAGGTAAAAAAAAAGAAACAGTTTTGCCGTTGGACAAAAAAAATGGTATTCTAAAGAACTTGGAGTTGGAAAACGGCAACAACTATAATAGGAAGATTAGTGTTTGCATCAATGTTATTTCCGTTAGGTCGGTTACATTTAAGAGATCTTCAGATCGAAAGTCGCAGACTTCTCAAACGAAGACCAAACAAAAAGATTCCAAAACTGCCGTTGGTGGAAACAAAATTGTAACGAGAAAAGGAATAATATTTCATCAAAATCCCAAGTTTTTCCTAGTAACCGACGCTTCTCAAATAGGCTGGGGAGTAACTCTCAACGATGCGTAGTTTTCGGGGACCTGGAGAGTCCACCAGCAGAACTGGCATCCCAATTTAAAAGAACTATAGGTGGTTTGGATTGTACTGAAAAAGAATCTCAAAATTCTTCGAAATCACTCAATAGTACTACAGTCCGACAACAAAACAGTGATCAAAAACGAGGGAGGAACGAAATCACAGATTTTACTCAAAATGGACAACCAGATTCGTCTAAATTCCTTTTATGTACCCGGGAAATACAACGATATTGCGGACCGTCTATCACGCTCAGTACAAGTAGTGAACAAAATTTTTCTGAAATGGGGAATTCCAGATCTGTACTTGTTTGCAACAAATTACTCAGCGGTAGTCCGGAATTACGTACCAGTGAACCCGACCGACACTTAAGTTTTATAAATGCGTTCAATCAAGTTTGGAATTGTCGCCTGGGATGGTTATTTCCTCCGCCGGCTTTAATCCCAAAAGTGTTGCAGCATCTCAACATGTCACAAGGGACGTTTATTCTGATTGTGCCTCGACGGATAAAGGAATTCTGGAGAGCGGACATAAAGCACAAAGCATGCGCCGTTTCAAATAAAAAATTTGCAAGAGAATCTAGTGGATCTCTCCACCAATCAACCTCCTCCGAATGTCCAGGTCTTTTATTTGGAGGCATGGAAAATACGTGCTGGGGTTCGGCAATGATTGGTTGGAACCAGGATGATAGAAATTTACTGCAATCAGCGTGGCGTGAATCTATCATAAAAACCTACTGCTCCGCTTGAAAAGAATTTATAAATTGGTGTAACCAAAATAAAATTATCCACCTGCGGCAACAGCTCAAGATATTGTTAAATATCTGAGTTATTTGTATCGAATAAAAAAATTAAAATATGGTACGATTCTGGTTTATAAGTCAGTTGTAGCTACTTTGTTAAATCCACATGGCAATCAAGAATTTAGTAACCACCCAATGGTTAAAGCAATGCTCAAAGCAATTAGTATAAAAGAAACGTTAAACAAAAATCCAAAACGTGGTTTTATATGGAATATTGAACTATTGTTGGATTGGATAAAAAATAACATTCCTGATGAATCTAGTAGTTTTCAAGTATCTCGACATACGGCTTTGTTGCACCGAATCCGTGATTTAACTCTCTTATCCTTAAAACAATTTGGTTTTGAGGATCATAGCGATTATTTAATTTTCTGGCCAATATTCGAATCAAAAACCGATAATTCTAAGTCCCCAGTCCGGCTGAAAAATAATATCTTTGAAAAATGGAGTTTGTAATTTAGTTTATTGAATAAGGAAATTAATCGAAGTTTCAAAACTTAGAAGACAATCCGTTACTGATTTAAATAGTTTGTATATAACCACTAGAGGAGTCGTTAAGGCAGATTCTAGGTGTAGTATAGCAGGTTAGATAAAAACGGCTTTTTAAGCCGTGGGTATTTTAGGTTCCCCAGGTAGTATAGGCTCTGCAGTATCTTTGTATAGTTTTGAGAATGATTTACTATTGGAAGATATTTTAAAAAGGGGTAATTGGCGTGGTGCTGAAAATTTCTTTAAACATTACTGTAAAAGTATTTCTCGAGCTGAGGGTGCCAAAGGCAAAGGAAATTCGCTAGTCAGTAAAGGTTTTGAGGTTCCTTAAGTTAAGAGTTATATTTTGATTTCGAGTACCTCTTTTATAGAAGAAAGCATTAAAAAGTTGATCTGCCCTTGTTAAGAGTTATAAATTAGTTTTGCTCTGTAAGTTACTTTCTTTAAAACTTTGATACCGAAATATTGATACTAAAATTTCTGTTTGTTTTATTTACTAAGGTTGGATGGTTGATTAGTGCCTTCAACCAAAAAATGTGGTAAAATATATTTGATCACTCTGAAAAGACAAATATTAAAATATAAAATTCTTTTATCTTTCACGCAATTCTATATCTTTTGAATTTCAGAATTCTCCACTTCACTCTCCTGTTCAGGATACCTCTTTTTCGCTGAATTTTCAACTAGTAATAGCATCTATTTGAACCCTCGCATCAGCTTGCTGGGGGTATGAGAGTCTTTTAGAGGTTTTTGAAAAATATGTTACATTTTAAGGGGGTATCGGTATAATCTATTTAATATGCACCAAAGTTTCTTCGGATGTAGTCACACTTCTTTGTTTAACTTGTTTTAGCTGATGATGGGTCTCTTTAGACTCGAAACATGTCCTAAATAAAACCCGAAACAATAAATACTTAAGTGGAGAAAACATTCAGTTCTTCTTAGAAATTTATTCATTTCAAAGGGAAAATTATTTATTATTTTTAATTGCATTTATCCCATTAAAATTCTCTATAAAATTTAAATTTAAAGCTAGACCAATGAAATTTGGCACCGATTGTAAGGACATATACACTTTTATTCTAAATGAAAAAAAATTATATTGCTTTATTTTCTTCCAAGAAATAAGAAATAATTAATTTTTTTTTGAATGTTTTTTTTTTGAGAAAAAGCGCCCTTTACATTAAGGTTAAAAGTATGAATTGAATTTTATGTAAAAAAGTTGGGCGAAGTGAGCAGTGCAATTTTTGTCGAATTCGGACCCACTGTTTTAAAGAAATCGTGATTTTTGTAAAAATGCGTGTTATTTCAATTAAGATTTTTGCGTGTTTTTTAATATTTTTTTTGAAACTCAAAAACGGTACAACTTAGAAAAGTCAAACTTTTTTTAGAAAATATTTTGGTAATTTCTTAAAAAGATAGCAGTTTGAGAACTGTCAAAAAGTGTAAGGGCAAAAAATTTCTCGATTCAGTATTTTTGACTGCCAAAATCTTGCATAGTTTTTTAAAAATCCTCAAAACTGAAAAACCAAAAACTAATTTTAAAAACCAACTATACGGTTACCGAACACTCCCTGGGGTCCGCGAATGTTTGAAATTTGGTTAAGATGGGTTAAACAGTTTCGGAGTAATGACCAGATATATTTAAAAAAACGACAAATAAACAGTTAAATTCTTATTGTATAATGAAAATGCGTCACTGCAGGGATTCAGAAGAGCCCCAAAATGGGGCATTTGACTATTTCCGATCTGGCTAAAAAACAACAGGCCTCCTAACCACACATAAGAGTATACTTGTGCAAAATCTCAGATTTCTAGAATAATCCCCTGGACACTTATGGTGTGCCAACGGAGGTACATCAAAAAAAGTCACTTTTTGACGGTTTTTCCCCTATTTCCCCTGCTTAACATTTACCAATTTGTCCCTAAATCGACGTTCTTGATCTCCCGTAAGTTCTTAATCAGTGTGATAAGTTTCATCCGTCTACGTCAAAGCGTTCCCGAGTAATGGTCAAAATTCGAGCGCGGTACAGTAGGAATGCTAGGCACGGAATAATAATTAAAAAAAAAATTATGTTACGGCCGAGGCGCCTTATGTAATAAGGCGCTGACTGTGACGTAGCATGGCACCGCGACACAAAATAACATTCTGTAACATACCACAGTCGTATCATTGACTGAACTTACACATTATTATCCGATTATTTACCATCTCTTTTTAAAATAATGTTTTAGTAAGGGCGCTTAATAATTTTAAACACACATGAGTTTAATAACTAAACAGTGGTCCACTCGTTTTATTTACTAAACTTACACATTGTCATTCAGCTACTTACTCTCTTTTTAACTCAAAGTAGTGGGACGGGCGCACCCAATCTAAAACACCCTTGGGATTATTTTGCAAATAGAAGTGTCAATCGACTCCATCAGCACACAGTGGGCTCGCGACGAGTCGTTAAATACCGAGATGAATTCCAAGACGTGCGCAAGCGTTGATCTGTCACTTCTGCCAACCGATCACCTGAGAGATATTTCAGTATGGTTTTATACAGCAACACTTTAATAATTCCCAGTTCTTTTTGATGAAAATTCGTCGTTTTTGTTCTGTGAAAATGCCGGTGACATGCAAGTTGTGTGACAAATTATTTAGTGCCCAATTTAATTTGAATAAACACTGTCATCGGGGTTCTACTGTATGTCTATGCTACGATAAACATTTTTTTTTAAGATTTAGCGCATTTAAATTTGTCAATACTCCCATGGCAAAACAAAATAAAAGTGAAATGCATATAGAAGAAATACTGCATATACCTCAAAAAATATTAATCGCAGCACATAGATTGTATATGTTTGAAATCAAAAAGAAAAGACGAATCTTAAAATGCAAAAATATACAGGGTGTTCCCTCTCAAAAAATCGACTTTATTGTCACACCCTGTACAGGGTGTCCCAAATTCGTTGTTTTTTTGTGGTGTCGGGTATTTCTAGGGGAGAAAGAAAAAAACTGAGCCCCCTTTGCGACGCTCAAATTTTAAGAGAAGCCTAAAGGTGAAAACTACATTTAGATATAGCAAGCCGTTTTTAAGCTACGGAGTGTTTTTGTCTGCATTTTGCTTTTGTGTAAATAGCTTTCTTATAGATCTTTTCTTGAATAATTGACAGATGTCAACGGTTTTTATTTATCTCTTTTGGTTTTTAAAATATTGCATAAAGTTGTTATTTTTCTTACAGAATAACTCTAAAACTCTCTCTAAAATTTCCTTTAAAATGATGTATCACACTCAATATTTTAATTTTTAATTTTTTTTTATTGTTTTCTTTATTTTTATTTTTTAATCACCTCTTTATTATTTTTTAATATTAAGCAAACTAAAATATGTGGTAAAAATAAAAAAAAAACAAAAATATAAAGAAATCCCACTAATCCCATAAATAAAAATTAATTTTATGTGATATCTCAAAAACTAAACGTGACAAATGAAATTTAATTTAACAGTTGAATTCCTCTTAAAAAAGTGTCTATTTCACAGAAATAAAAATATTAATAAATAAACAAGTTATAGACCCCTTCCCAAAATGCAGACTTTTTAAAAACACCCCGTAGTTTAACAACGGCTTGCTATATCAAAATGCGATTTTCACCTTTAAGGTTCTTTTGAAATTTGAGTGTCGCAAAGGTTGATGAGGTTTTTTTAGTTCCTCTAGAAATACCCGAAACTCCCCAAAAACATCGAATTTGGGACACCCTGTACATGGTGACGGATAGAAAAAAATTATGTTGGCTTTTAAAGTTCATCATCATCATAATTAACCAAAAAAAATCTACAATTTATTATAGCCCTTTATTTTCAATGATAAAGTTGCTGAGTGCTCCGGTTATAAAAAACCACCCGGTACCTACATAAAATCATACCTAAAAATTAGAATTGACCATTATTTTATACCTTGAATTTTTTATTATACGTTAAGCTCTTCGATCTCGCGCCAATCCCGGTATTCGCGCCAATAATTTAAATTAGACATTTTGACGTTAATTTTGGCGCATGCTCCTTTGATGGAATTCATCTCGGTATTTAACGACTCGTGGCTCGCGGACCCGATTTCGCCAAAAAGGGTTAATTTAAAAACATACTGAAGCTTCTGAATACCTTTATTTAAAAAGAGAAGATAGTCCAGTAGGCCTTGAAAACCATGATTTGATTGACGTAACTTTCAGTTATTTTGTGTGTGTCATTTTTCCTTTCAAAGGAACGCGCTAAAGTACCATATTTGTATAGCGATTTTATCTAGATTTAAAGTCATTTTGCGACAATATTTTATGTTGTACAAAATTCTCATAAAATAACTCTTGTAGAAGGTAAGTAGGTTTTACATCTGTACATTTTGATTCCAATTTTGATGTGTAGACAGGTAAGACCATGGTTTTTGCTTGGCATTTGTAAAATTCTATAAAAATATAGATTTCTTATAAATGTTGGACAAAAATTTTGCTTCAGTCAATATTCGTTTTCTTGCAATTTTTTTTTTAAAGAGCACATATCTTTTAAAAATTTTACTTTAAAATCAGCTGCCATAAGTTGCCCATATGAAAGATATTATTAATTTACTAAAAAGGGATTTCTTCGTGAAAAACGAATTTTATATTAATCATACAACAAAGCATGTCAGTCTTAACGAAGGTGCTTGTCTATTGGTTTTAAAGCACTTTAGGCTAACTTAAACAAGTAAAAATAGAAGAAATATATATTATTAAATTACAATTTATGTCAGGGCGCAAATTTAAAACTACGTCACGAGTCAGCGCCTAATTGATTTTCGCGACAAGCCAGATAAATCAAATAAATGACAAAGTTTTGACAGAGAGTAACGTAGGTATGACAACAAACGCAACAACGGCCTTTGTTTCACAGCCAACCAAGTAAAAAACAGTTTTTTAAATAAATTCACATTTTCCGTCATTCAAAGAAAGCTCTTTTAATGCTCTATTTCTTGACGTATAAATTCAATATGGCGGTCATAAAATATAACACCGTTGGCTATGGTTTCAAAAAAACTAGAAGGCTTAGAAAAAAGTTGTTAACGTCATTCGATTGGCCGTAGTTGCCTATGCAAAACTACCAAATTTCGTTAAATTTGTTTGAAAGATGGCGGCGATATTTCAATTTTTCAAAAAATATATTTTTTAGTTTGTGCTCGATATTTTAGTAACCTCTGTAGATATCTTTAATATTGGTACAGCACCACCTGATTGGGCTTAGAATAGCGCAACTTTTTTCTTATTTAAGCAAACTCATATCTCTTACCGTTTCCGAAATCCCCAAGTAGTTGATTTTATCTGGGACACCCTGTATAGCAGTTTATACTCGCCTTCTCTTACTCTTGTTACTCTCGTATCTCGGTTCATGGCGCTTCTTGCGAGGGTTTTCTCACTATGGACATATAGTTAGAGACTATGCAGTGTTCTGAGGAGTCCCATAATGACTTTTCAACACTTATTAGGTGTCAATTAGATCTTGGACCCCCATGAGGTTAAGCTTTTAAGCTACCCACGGAAAAATATAAGAGAAAAAAAATATTTTTACCCGATTAGCCACGAAAACTTTTTTGACTTAAAAATTACATTAAATGGGTGTAGAATAATGGTTATGGCTTCTTTCCAGTTATTTGGGATTATTTTTTCTTTAAGTATTTTATTCAGAAGAATATGCCGTTATTCCGTCTTTTTCAGGTAATTTGTTATTTTTCATGTTCTTTAAAGCTCTCTTTATTTCCGCTTTGCTTATTTCAGGTTGTAGCTCTGAGTTTATTTCTTTATTTTTGATTGGAGTTTCTTCATGGTTTCTCGCGATTGTTCTATTTTTGTTTGATTTAACTCTGTATAGAATAGTTGTGTGATATTTATGAAATCCTCTTTAACGTTAGTTTCTATGCCTTTCATATCCTTTATTTTAATAATGTCATATTTACCTAGAGTCAGCCTTAGACATTTCATGTTTCTGTTATTTTCTATAACTCTTTTATTTCTTGGCTCTTTCTTTTATTTTCATTTATCATTTTTCTTATTGTTTTCTTTATTTATGTGTTCCATCGATGTCTTTTTCCTTCTTTCTCCAGGTTCCGCCTTTTTTCCTTCAGTTTCTTTATTTCTTCTGATATAAAATTTTGTTTTTTTTAATCTCTTTGCGCGACCTATTTTCCTACTTTGGTCAGCGTATTATTAATTTTATCTATATATTTATTTTCGTATCCTTAGTTTTGGGTTAGCTGTTCCTTTAGCCTTTCTTTGTATATAGTTTTATTTTGTGTAAGTTCATAAATGGTTCATTGTTATTATTAATTTTTCTTTCCATTTCGAAAATGCATTAATAGCAATTGTTTGCCCGCAGTAAGAAAAACGATTACTGCAGTGGACTGTATATATTTTAATTAATGAAAACGCGAACAAACATAAATATATTGATATGAAATCACGAAATAATTAAGGTCCATAGGTTAATTGTTGGTACCACACAACGGAAATCAGAAACAAAGCACTCACCAGTTTGCAGCCAATTTCTCCACGTTCCAAGAGGCCCCTGTCTGGATCTAATGATGGCACCACGTAGCTGAAGGGCTGAAGTTTCTAGTTCTATGCTTCAGTACACCAAAATCGAGCACTTTCAAGTGTAGAAATTTGAAATAGTTGGAGAACGTAAATTAACACGCCATTTTCTCGAGGCGGTAGAAAAGGATCTCACTGATTGTTGGTGCGCATGTCGAAATGCGCGAAAATATACTCTGTCCGTCATCAAATTGTGTGGTTTTAAAATTAAAAACAACCGCGAAATTTAGCGGGAGCTAACATAACTGCCCTCCAAAACACACAATTTTAGAATCTCAACCGGACAGATATAGATATAAGAAAAATGATCGACCGATAAATATAAATGAATGAAAACAGATAAGTATCGTAAGTTTATTTAGAGATAACGAAACCCGAAAAAGGCAAAACAAACAAACAAAAATTCAAAAAAAATAAAAATAAAGAAAAACCTATTGTAATACCCGGTAATAGGTAGAAAAATGAAAATTAGTTTTAATTCGGCAAGAGGCACAGTTTTACAACTGGCCGCTTGTAAACACCGGTAGCCGCTCGTACCGTCGCAACACTCACTTGACCGTCTCCGCCGGGATGCAGTTCGATGACCCGACCGACTGGCCATTTCAAAGGTGATTGGATGTGATCACTCGTTATGATAACCAAATCATTTAATTTGATATTTGGGGACGAATCAGCCCACTTGTGTCGCTGTTGTAGCCTATGCAAATACTCTACAGTATATCGTTTCCAAAAATCATTATGTAGTTTTTGGATTAGTTGCCATCTCGAGAGCCGATTTAGGGGAACCTCGGACAAATCTGACTCCGGAATTTCTGAATGAAGGGGTTCAAGGGTCAAAAAATGCCCAGGGGTAAGAGGCTGAAGATCGTGTGGGTCTGAAGAGGCAGGAGATAAAGGGCGACTATTAAGTACAGCTTCTATGCGACATGTAAGGGTGGACATTTCCATGATGGACAACTTCTGGTCGCCGACAACTCGAACAAAGTGAGTTTTAAAACTTTTGACGCCAGCTTCTGCCAGGCCATTGAAATGTGGACTGAGAGGAGGTCCCAGATGCCAACGAATAGAAAGTCTGGTGGACGCACTTTTTGCGTAATCAAGTAATTGGTTACGAAACCCTATAAAATTACTGCTCTGATCTGACCTGCATTGCGTCACGCTTCCACGTCTGGAAATGAATCGATGGAATGCACCTACAAACCCTTCGGTGGACAGTTCCATGGTTAATTCCAAATGCACGCAATGTGTAGCCGTACAGACAAACACACAGACATACGAATTGAAAGCTTTACAACCACGGTAACGATGAGGAATCACAAAGAAAGGTCCACAAAAGTCGATAGCTACACTCGAAAAAGGTTTAAGTTGATTGATTTGATGAGCGGGAAGAGAACTCATTATGGGCGGTCTATAGGGTTTAGGGTTGATTCTAAAACATTGCAAGCACTTGGATATGGTTCTTTGAATTGCCCGTCTGGCAGATAATATCCAAAATTGCTGTAAAAGCAGATTATGTAATGTTTTAAACCCAGGATGAAGGTATTGTCGATGAGTGGACTCGATAAGAAGAGTAGTTACACGATGGTTACTCGAAAGTAAGACGGGGTGTTTTGCAGAATAAGACTAGAGATATAAGATAGAGAGATTTTTGTAATCTGCCACCGACTCTAATGATATTATTTTCATCAAGAAAAGGTGAAAGTTTTCGAAAAGGATTCGGTATTGGTTTATCCTTAGATAACGCGGAAAAAAGCTCAGAAAAACAAGAACCTTGAACGCGTTTGATAAGAAGGTATAACGCACTTTGCATCTCACCGGTGGTAGGAAAAACAATATTTTCAAAAATAATTTTTTGGTCCGGTGGATTAGTGGGTTTTTGATAGGAATGGTTTTGAAAAAGGTTAACTATTCGAAGGACATAACAAATGATACGTTGAATTTTTGATATAGATGAATATTTGATAAGATGCTGATCTAAAAAGTTAACGTCAATTGTCGCATTGCAACAGACCTTTGGCTTTTCCTCCAGATTAATATCTCCGAAATCAATCGGCATTTTTGATTTATGAAAATCGGGCCATTCGTTTTCGGGAGACCAAAAAAACGACGGTGCGTTCCACCACATGTCATGTGAAATGAGCTGTGAGGGGGTGGCCCCTCGTGACGCAATATCGGCTGCATTTAAAGCAGAAGGAATGTAGCGCCATGAGTTTGAGGGAATGATTTCTTGGATTCTACTGACTCGATTTCCAACAAAGGCTTGCCAGCGATTAGGAGGGGATGAAAGCCAGTGCAATACGACTTGCGAATCGCAGAAAGTAACGATATTTGTAAAAGTTATTTTTCCTTCATAGCTAGATAAAACGAAGTCAATTAATTCGCTTAAAAAAAATGCACCTAGGAGTTCTAGCCTAGCCAAAGTTTGTGACTTTATAGGCGCGACCCTAGATTTTGCAGATATGAGAGAAACAGATATATTGTTTTCCTCTTCTGCACGAAAATATACCACGCCTGCGTAGCCTCGAATTGAAGCGTCACGGAAGCCGATGATTTGACAGGTATTGGTTTTTGACAGTTTGATTTGTCGGGGTAATTGAAAATTGGAAAGAAGCGGAAATTCAGAACGAAGTTTGTTCCAAGAGTCGATGATAGAAGAATCTGGTTCTTCGTCCCAGCCTATTTTCGATATCCACAACTGTTGCAAAATAAATTTTGCTTGTATCAACAAGGGACAAAGAAAACCTAAGGGATCGAAGATTGTTCCTATGATAGATAAAATAGAACGATTAGTTGGGGGTTTGTCCTTCATTCAGCATTGATAAGAAAAAATGTCGTTTTTTGGATGCCATTGAAGTCCTAAAACTTTGATAAAGTGTGGTTCCTCCTTGTCAAAAGAGAGAAGCATTTGACGATCGGATTCTGGCAATGTTGCCAATAACTTAGGACAATTGCTTACCCATTTTTTAAGTTCAAATCCTCCCGACTTTAACAAATCATTGAGTTTCATCTGTAGGGAAATGGCTTCAGAAAGCGAAGGGCTAGTTCCCAAGATATCGTCGATGTAAATTGACGTTTTTAGAACAGTACTAGCCATAGGAAAACGTTCCTTTTCTCTCTCTGCCAGCTCATTTATTGTACGCATGGCTAGAAAAGGTTAGCATGTCAAGCCAAAAGTGACAGTAGAAAGTGGGTCCTGTGGAGAAAACCTCCACAATATCCTTTGATAAGGACGGTGATAAGGATTGATAAGGACTTGACGGAACATCTGTTTGATATCAGCAATGTAGGCAATAGGATTAAGACGAAACGTAAGGAGTAAAGAAGCAATATCTTTTTGAAGTTTCGGTCCAGATAACAACGTGTCATTGAGATTAATATTCTTTGGGGTGACGGCCGAACAATCCCAGACTACCCTTAATTTTGTACTTAAGCTTTCCGGCTTTAGTACGCAATGATGTGCCAAAAAACATGATACGTCGACTTTTGGTTGACTAGATAATACTAGACTCATATGATTAGAATCGATATAGTCTTATATGAAACTAGAATAGGCAGTGTACAGATCAGGATTTTTGAGTGATCTATTTTCTAGAAGAAAAAATCTACGATAAGCTTGCGGATAAGTATTTCCTAGGTCAGGGTTTATTTTATCTTTAAACGGAAGATCTACCATGAATCTACCGCTCGGTTGCCGTACGACACTCGCAGTAAATATTGATTCCGCTTGTCTTTCCTCCTTTGATAAGATTTGTTTTTTAGGCAAATGTTCGATTTCCCAAAACCTAGGGATAATGACCTCTAAAGGAGGTGAATGACTCGTTAAAAAACAACTGGTTCGTTCCGTAAGATTACCTACTTAGTCCACTTTTCCCATGACGACCCAGCCAAAGATGGTTTCAAGGGCGGAAGGTTGCCCTATTTGTCCAAGAACCCTGCCCTCCTTGAATATCTGTGCGAATAGCTCGCAACCAATAACTAGGTCCACAGGTCTAGATTTGAAATAAGATGGGTCGGCAAGTTTAAGGTTCTCCAAGTGTTTCCACTGATTATCGTTCAAAGTGAATGTAGGCATATTGGAACATAGTTGTGGAATGACAATTGCTTCGAAATTAAGTAAAGGAGTGACCTGTCCTTGTGGCTTAATGTGACATTGAACGAGCCCTTTGGAAGTAAGTGAAGACATTTGATTTAATCCGAATATTTCAGTGGTGTAACTTTGCCTAGGAAGATTAAGACGCTGAATACACTTTTCACTGATGAATCCTGTCTGTGATCCAGAATCAAGCATTGCCTTTACAGGTTGAAAATTTCCGCAACCGTCCATAACATCTATTATGGCGGTGCATAAAAGAAAGGTACCTGAAGGTCCTGAGGTATCTAATGACACATGAAGATTATTGACAGGTGGTGTGTGAATGACAGGACTAGTATCTTGGCTTCCAGACTCTTTATTAGTTTCTAAGATATGAGTGTGGTGCCTTTTACTATTGCAAGTCCTGCATGAATATTTTGATTTGCACGTGTCTACCCCATGCGAGGGATGAAAACACGCTAGACATAATTTTTTCTGCTTGACGAAAGATAGGCGATCGATAGGCGAGAGGTTAAGAAATGTTTGACATTTCGAAAGAACGTGACCTTGATTACACCGGAAACATTTTATTCCCGTACTTGAATTAGTTGAGATGCCAGCCAGTCCTATAAAAGGCGAATTGGATGATTTATAGGTAGGCTTTTGCCCAAGCTGATTTTGCATAGAATTTGAATTTTGATAGGTAGGCTTTTGCTCAAACTGATTTTGCATAGAATTTGATTTTTGATAGGTATGAACCTTTTTGGGTGCTGTTGATTGAGGAAGTGATTCCAAAACTTTACATCTTTTTTCTAGAAATTGAAAAAGTGACTGAAAAGTGGGAATTTCGGTATTAGTATTAACGTGACTCATTTCGAAATTTGAACGCGTCGGAATATTTAATTTTTCTAACAAAATGAAAAAAATAATAGTCCCAACTGTCAACGTCAAAGCTAAGTGATTTTAAAATTTCTAGGGATTCTGAAAAGGTGTCAATTAAATTACGCAATTCTTTAGCTGACTCGTTTTTTAAGGTAGAGTTCATAATTGTGCTTAAAGCATCATTTGCGAGGTCTCGCTTGTTTTGATATCTATTGACTAATTTGTCATAAGCAATTTTATAATTTTGATCAGATAAGCTAATCCCTGATATCAATTTTAAAGGCTCATCCTCGAGATATGAAAATAAATATTGAAGTTTTCGAACGTTACTTAGACTTTGATTTTGATCTATAATGTTATTAAAAAGATCGAAAAAGCTTGGCCATAATTTTTTATCACCTCGAAATATGGGAATACCTAACTCTTTGAGTTTTGGAGTTTCGTTTTGTCGAACATATGATCCCGAAAAGGATGGGGCCTCAACCGGAAATATTTTAGAGTAAACGCCCTTACACGCATAAAAATATTTACGAGCTTCTGAAAGGATTGCATCTTGCGTTTTAAACTCCTCGTCGTCCGAGTCGTCTATCAACATAATGACATCATTATGTGCCAGCATGCATTTATCGAAGGTTTCATCCAAATCGGAATACCTCACTTGAAACTCGTTTCTCGCTTTTGCGTCCGTTGCCGCGGTCTGTGAAAACACATAACACTCGGTGATCGCAAATAAAAAACCCTTGCGTTTTTGCACGGCTTTTTTGATAGACATGATTTTACCTTTGAAATGACGAAATTGTCGGTAAATATACAATTAACGCTAAATTAATGCTTCTGAAATAGAAAAATGACGAATTGTCGAAAATATGCACTAATTTATCGCAATTGATAAAAATTGTTTTAAATATCTAAATGATATGGAACACATCTAATCACAGAAATGAGAAATGTTGTTTGTTTGTTTTGATTTATTCTCGATTTTTGTTTACTGAAACGACCACGCGGTAGACACTGCGTTACCATAGCAGCGGACCGAAAACAGGTGAACTGCGGCGCCGAAACCGAAGGTCGAACGAAAATCTCTCTCGATTCAATACGATTGGCAAAATTCAAGGCCGTGTGGTCGCCGTGTGAAAATGTGAAAAATGGCCGACTTATTAATACCGTCGTATGGAGTAAATTTAAATATTTCGGCTCGAAGGAACACTTATGTTTGCCCGCAGGTAGAAAAACGATAACTGCAGTGGACTGTATATATTTTAATTAATGAAAACGCGAACAAACATAAATATATTGATATGAAATCACGAAATAATTAAGGTCCATAGGTTAATTGTTGGTACCACACAACAGAAATCAGAAACAAAGCACTCACCAGTTTTGCAGCCAATTTCTCCACGTTCCAAGGGGCCCCTGTCTGGATCTAATGATGGCACCACGTAGCTGAAGGGCTGAAGTTTCTAGTTCTATGCTTCAGTACACCAAAATCGAGCACTTTCAAGTGTAGAAATTTGAAATAGTTGGAGAACGTAAATTAACACGCCATTTTCTCGAGGCGGTAGAAAAGGATCTCACTGATTGTTGGTGCGCATGTCGAAATGCGCGAAAATGTACTCTGTCCGTCATCCAATTGTGTGGTTTTAAAATTAAAAACAACCGCGAAATTTAGCGGGAGCTAACAGCAATTTCGAAATGAAAAAATGGTTAAAGTTTTAAAGTTGTGTAGTCAGTATGTAATCAATTTCGTTTTTTGTTATTTTATTAGAGCTGAGCCATGTCCATTTTTGTTGTGGTTTCTTTTTATAGAACGAATTCATTGCATCAAGGTGTCTTTACACTAAATAATTTATTAAGATTGTGCCCCTGTCACTTCTTTCGCCATATCCAAAATTACATATTCAAAACCCTTACATGCTCACTATATGCCATACGCAGTACTCCCTCTTAAGTAAAATATGTTATTTAGGTAAAATGCGGAGGATTAAGCAAGCAATAAAAGAAACTAAATAAAAATATTGTTATAAAAAACATTTTTAAAATTTAAAATTTTTTGGTTTTTTTTTGGCTAAGACGAACCGAGACCATTCCGATTTTCAACTATTTATCCTCCTGTCCTATCTAAGATTATGTTTCATAAATACATAATAACAATGAAAATTTATAAAATACTGAAATGTGTAGAGATTCCTGGTCTTCACCCCTTCAGAAGGTTACTTTACGGAATAACTATTGCAAAAGCAAAATCTTTTTTTAGTATTTATTGTACGTCTATAAAAAAACGGTTAAACTCTTCGATTTCGTTTGCGATTGTAAACTTTTTGGTTTATTTTAAAATTTCATGTACCACCTTCGAGGACTAAACGTTATCTCTATAATTTAAATAGTGATAGTTTGTTCTGAAGGTCTCTTGAATATCTTTACAAATGTGTAAAAATGTTGAGAATCTATTAATTAGCTTTGCCATTTGCCTCCAAAATTACCATGGAGCGATAATTATAACGTCTTTCATATACATTTCAAAGTTGTCGTTTTAGCGTTTATAAGCATTGTTAACAAATGATTATTAAAATCATTGTACTTATTTTTTCTTAATTTCGTGATATAAAATTCTTAATATTGGCAAAACAAAATCAAAACTGACTAAATATAGGCCACTGACGAGAATTGGGACAAGTTCCTTATTCCCTATACCAAGTTGAAATTTTTATTAATTTTTTAATATTATAAAACTGCCTTTAGCTACGTCAAAATTTCAAAATTTTCTGTTAGCATTGGATAATCACATATTATTTTATTTTTATAAGTATTTTATATAAATAGGTTTAGCGGAACGGAGATATTCTCGCACGAACAGAGTCGTAGAAAGACATATTCACAGTATACTAATTATTTATAGTAAGGAAAGCACCCCGGTCTTGTCATAATACTGTTATACATACCCCCTATATACATTAGTTCGGAATACAAAGTTCGAGAGGCGCTTATTACACTTATTAAACAAAAGATGTTTTATGCTGTTTTATTTCCATTTGGCAATGGTTGCGAAAATAGGAACCGGTAAAATCTAGAATTTCGTTAAACATTCCATGTATACTTCTACATTTACTGCAATTGACTATATCTTACTTTAAAAACTTTTGCCTTAATTTTATAACAGTACACTCGCAAAACTTCACCAAAGCCGCCAATTGTTATTTATATTGTTCTTATTTATGTCCAATAAGGGATTGTTGACACTTACCTTACCTGCAGGAAAACAGAATAATTGAAGACCGTTTTCAGAATTATTCCTACAGTTTCTTGGGCACAATTGGGTTGGCGACTTGAACAAATTTTTAATTATTTAAAAAAAAGTACTATGACACAATAATATTAATTGATATTTTCCACCTTTCAATCTAAATAAAAAAAAAATTAAATAAAATAAACAAATTGAAAACTGCCACAAAAATTCAAATTATCTAATAATTTTACATAATTTTACTTTTTACATCCTTCTACAAATTTTTTAAAACATAATATTGAAAAATCCCAGTATTCAGCTCATGCAGAGAAGGTGGAGTTTACCGCAGAAGACCCATCCATCCAAATTCTAGATGACAAAGGTTTGCAAGAAAAATTTCAAAATTTGGAGAATGCAGCAGATGGAAATTGCTTGTTTCGCAGCGTAAGTCAGTTCCTTATCCAGAACGAGATCCAACATCTTGTTTTAAGGCAAAATGCGGTCAAGCATATTGAAGAAAATTGGAACAACATCAAGGATTTCCGTGCCCCACCAAATGATGCCTTATCCAAAATGGAATATTGTCTCCTTATGGGTAGAGATAGCACCTACGGATCCCCCATGGAATGTCTCGCACTTTCTGAGGTATATAAACTTAAATTTGAAATTTTCTGTCTGGTTTCATTTAACAAAAAATAAATTTTTCGTGATAAACCTACCCTAATAGCAAAAAACTACAAATATCGATCCATTAAATTAATTTTCTCTGGAAATCCAAGCTCAGGCCACTTTCGGTTGTTGAATCCAATTCAAGAATTAGCAAAAGAATCTCAAAAAATCAAAAAAACTGAATCACAAGAAAGCGTGTTCTCTTGCGAATGCTGTTCAAAAGTTTTCAATTCATCAAAAGGTCTAAAAATACGCATTTCAGAAACTCACAATGAAACAGTCAATAGCACAAGAGATAGCTTTTGTAATGAGAATTCAACTAGTTCAGAAGATCGAAACCATTCACAAATTAAATGCCAATTTTATCTTAAATATTTTAAAAACATTAAAGGCTTGGAACGACACACAAAAATCAAACATATGAATGAAAGTGTTCCCGTAAACACAACATACGAACAATCTGAAGAAACTCCAATCTCTCTAAGTTCTTCTGGTCAGTTAGATCCAGTCTTTCTTAATCAAGCTTTAAGCAAAGTGAAAACTCACACTCCCATTATTAGAAGAATACCAAAAGGAGCCAGAAGCCTTATTGCCGAAGAACTTACCCATCTATTGAATGACTGCGTTACTTCAAGATCAACAAATCCATGGATACACCTACTATTCTTTTCCTATGTCGTTTTAAAAGTTCCCGAAAAAAATCGTCAAAACAAAAAGAAGTTTTTGACTACATTAGTCAAGGAGAATCTACAAAAATGGATACATTATAAAAGTCTTCCCATATCAGACTTTCTTGCATTATTTTGCATGGAAAACAATGCAGTTAAAAATAAAACCATGAAGAAGACAGAAGAAAAGACAAATTTTCTTTCCAAGAGAGTCGAGTCCAAAATGTCTGACGGGGATATCAAAGGTGCAATACGTCTCCTTTCGTCTTCGGAAACAATTGCAGCACCAACCCAAGAACACTATAAAAACTTCAAGAAAAGCATCCAGCCCAAGATCAAAATTTAGAGTTTCCATCACTAACATCAGACAGTCAAAACAATATTGAGGTGTCCATTCTGGATATCAAAAAAGCAATCTATTCTTTTAAACCTGGGTCAGCCGGCGGTATGGATGGCGTAAGGGCTCAGCACTTGAAGGACTTAATAGGTGAGGAACTTGGCACTTTTTCTGAAAACTTACTTAACTCACTCTCGCAATTTGTTAATTTTATTCTAAATAAATCAGTACCTCTTTCCGTTTCTCCAATTTTTTTTGGCGCTTCTCTTTGTGCTTTTTAAAAAAAAGATAGTGGGTTGCGCCCGATAGCTGTCGGTTTGACGTTACGTAGGCTTATAGCGAAAATTGTTTGTTCCAAAACATATGAAAGTTTAGGAAACATGTTTCGACCATTTCAACTGGGTTTTGGAACACGCAATGGATCGGAAGCAATCACGCCATTCGTCGATACATATCTTTTCCACACTTAACAGACAAAAAAAAATTTTTAGTTAAAATAGATTACTTAAACGCTTTCAATATGATCAATAGAAATGCAATTCTCTTGAGAGTTAAACAGAATATACCACAATTTTTTAATTTTATTTCTTAATGTTATAAAAATCACTCATATCTTTCTTACGGAACAGAATTAATATTGTCACAGCGAGGCGTTCAACAAGGTGATCCCCTAGGCCCCCCCTTATTTTGTTTGGTGATTCAGGACATAATTTCCAAATTAAAATCAGAAATAAATCTTTTTTACCTTGATGACGGTACTCTGGCAGGTGACGCAAAAACTGTCTTTGAAGATTTCGAAACAATAAATAAAAAAAGCGCAGAAGTAGGACTTCAAATTAACTTTAAAAAATGTGAAATTACTATACTTTCAGAATCTCCACAAGATCAAACTTTTTTAAGCGCAAATCCATTTATGAATGAGATGCAGTTAGTTGAAAACTCTGATCTTACTTTACTTTCCATTCCATTTTCAAATTCGAAGATAAAAGAAATTTTAAATAAAAAAATTAGCGAGTTTGAAATTTTGTCAACAAACCTACAACTACTTAGTTCACATAGTGCTTATTAGTTGTTTAAACATTCCTTTGGTATTCCACGAATCACTTATACTTTGCGATGCACTCCATGTTGGAGAGTTCCCGAATCGTTGCAAAAATTTGATTTATTACTCAAAGAAACTTTAGAAACAATAACAAACTGTAATTTGAACGACACTGCTTGGAAACAAAGCAATTTACCAGTTAAACTAGGGGGCTTAGGATTCAGGGATTCATCAACTCTATGTTTTTCAGCTTTTCTTGGTTCAGTTACCAATTGTCAATATTTATTGTCTTCAATTCTCCCGTTTTATATAAATAATACCCAAGATATTGAATATTTGGAAGCCTTTGAAAATTATAAGTGTTTGACTGATGTATCCGACATTTCCGACTTTAAAAATCAAAAAGATTTTTACAATAAATTGTGCCAGGTTTTTCTTAATAAAATTTTGTCAGAATCAGGAGACCCTAAATGTAGGGCTCGGCTTTTGGCTTTGCAAGAAGAAGAAAGCAACGCATGGCTGAGAGCTTTGCCCGCTTCCTCGCTTGGAAACTTAATGGACTCATCGTTCCGGATTTCCGTCTCCCTACGAGTTGGTCGACCTGTGTGCGAGCAACATGTCTACTTCTGCGGCAAAACAGTAGATAAATATGGCCTTCACGGGCTCAGTTGCAGAAGAAGCGCAGGCAGGTTATCTCGCCATAGTCAGATCAATCAAATTATCAGGCGAGCTCTGGGTTTGGCAGGAATTCCTTCCCAACTCGAGCCGCCAGGTATTTGTAGGAGGGATGGAAAGAGGGTCGATGGGGTGTCCTTAGTTCCATGGCAGGCGGGCAAAGCTCTCATGTGGGATGCAACTTGCAAACCGAACCGAACCGAACACATTGGCCGAGTCCTACACTTTGAAAACATCTAAAAAGGCCGGAGAAGCGGCTCTGCAGGGTCAATCAATAAAATCTAAGAAATATTCAGAACTGACAGAACGCTTTAAATTTGTACCATTCAGTGTTGAGACCTTGGGTCCTTGGGATGACGAAGCAAAAAAACTAATTTCAGAGATTTGCAAAAAAATACCATCTAAAAATGCTAAAAGTTTCGTCACCCAGAGGATCAGTCTCGCCATCCAAAGAGGAAATGCCGCTAGTATTCTGGGAACTATTCAGAGAGATCCGGATTTGGAAGAGGATTTTGATTTTTTGTGATGGTGTGAATGTAATGTAAATTAATTTTGTTTATACATTAATTTTCTACCTTAATGTTCATTCATTATTTTTAATTAATTGTATATTTTATTTTAATGTTGTTAAAATATAATACTTTAACTAGTCACTCCCGGTATGTGTCCAATTTAAAAAAAAATCGGGAACATGTCGACAATGATTTTTTGGGGTAAAAAGTGAGGTCATCTCTGTCACGTTTCATTATCTATGAGAAGCTTAGCACTCATCATCAGTTAGCTTAGTGTAAGCCGGTTTATTTTTACTGAAGATGTAACTGAGATTAAGGGGGGCTAGAGTCCCTATATGTTGACATATTTAATATGTCAACATACAGGGACTCTAAGGGGGACCAACTAAATTGCACCCCCTTCTGGTGTCACGGCTGTAGTTACCTGTTTAAAATAAGAGTAGATGATTTCGCTAAATAACTTTATGAGGAATTAAAATTAACTTACCTTTCGATAATAACATTACAGTACTAATGGTGCATAAAAGCAAATCAACAGCATCTTGAAAAATTTCAGGAATAATTTTAGTACTGTTATCGGTATTTGCATCATCGAATTCTATCACCCATGGATTGGCTGTTATTGCTTCCCGCACCTTACGAGGAAAAAATGGCATTGATTAGTATTTTTGTTAAAAAAAACTTACACTTGTTTTAGCTTACCTTTACTCTTTTTGGGATTTCTAAAATTATATCATCTTTGGCATTATCGGCAGACGTTTGAACTGTTAACAAACTTTTTCTGCTTTGGCCACTTCTTGTGCTCATTGAACTTTTTTGGGTTTTAATATCTTCTGCAGATCTTCCTCCTCCTATTTTGCGTCTTTTCTTTTTTGGAAGCTTAAAGATAATAATTTATTTTAATACAGGATGTCTTATTTAAAGATGGCGGTGGCAGATACTCAGGAACATTATTACATTAAATTTTAAACTATTAAGCCAGTAGGATTACGATTTATTAAGGCAAAAAAGAACATTATTATCAGGACTTGGAGCATTGAAAATTGTAAAGTTCAAAATTAAATAAAAAAATATTGTAGATTTTTTAAAAATTTTTGGCAATTAAATAAATAATCTTATTTTCTTATTCCTTTAAAGATTATATCTAAATGTCAAAAACTGAGTATAAACTCAATTGTATACGATAATTTTCTGAAGAAGAAAGTTTTACATTTTTTTGTTTGAAAAAAAATCCCTACTCTTTTTTTTTGTTAAACTGATATTATTTTTTCATAAAATAAAAAATAAAAAATAAAAAATAAAAAATAAAAAATAAAAAATAAAAAATAAAAAATAAAAAATAAAAAATAAAAAATAAAAAATAAAAAATAAAAAATAAAAAATAAAAAATAAAAAATAAAAAATAAAAAATAAAAAATAAAAAATAAAAAATAAAAGACCCACTTCAAAAATGCAGACTTTTCAAAAAGCCCCCGTAGCTCAAAGACGAGACGATATTTCAAAATGCGGTTTTCACTATAAGTCTTCTCTTGAAACTTGAGCCTCGCAGTGCGTGGTCAGTTTTTCTCTGTCTTCCCTAGAAGTACCTTAAACCCCCTAAAAGTGCCCAATTTGGGACACCCTGTACCTCCGTTGGCACACTATAAGTGTCTAGGGGATTATTCTGGAAATTTGAAATTTTGCACAAGTATACTCTTACGTGTGGTCAGGAGGCCTATCGTTTTTCAGCCAGATCGGAAAAAGTCAAGTTTGATCCATTTTAACCAAATTTTAAACATTTGCGGACCTAAGGGAGTGCCCGGTAACCATATAGTTGGTTTTTAAAATTAGTTTTAGGTTTTTGAGTTTTGAGGATTTTTTAAAAACTATGCAAGATTTTTGCAGTCAAAAGTACTAAATCGAGAAATTTTTTTGTCCTTACACTTTTTGACAGTTCTCGAAAATACCAAAATATTTTTAAATAAAAGTTTGACTTTACTAAGTGGTACCGTTTTTGAGTTTAAAAATATTAAAAAACACGCAAAAATCTCAATGGAAATAACACGCATTTTTACAAAAATCGCGATATCTTTAAAACAGTGTGTCCGAATTCGACAAAAATTGCACTGCTCACTTCGCCCAACTTTTTACATAAAATTCAATTTATACTTTTAACTTTAATGTAGAGGGCACTGATGTAGTGCACTTTAGTGCAATTTATTAAAACCGTCGAAAATTATTAAAAATCTTATAAAATTAAAGGAATTTGCAAATATTTCTTAAAATATAATTGTAATACTATTAGGATTAACTTCATATTAAAGAAGAGAAAAAAATCTTTAAAATGACATGTGTCATTTTTAAGGTATGGCAAATTTTAAGATTCTAGGTTTATTTTTTGATCATATACCGCGAAAAATATTTGTAAAGCGTCAACGAAATAGAATATTATACAAAAATTGGTTGAAATTGAAACTTTTTTTGAGGCGTCGAGTCTGTAGCATGAGAGGAGCGGGAGCTACATTTCGTTACATAAAAAAATTACCTATATATATATATATATATATATATATATATATATATATATATATTGATCGGTTTCACAACGTTCTACGTCTTCCGATACCCAATCTCCACTCGTTTCTGTTTGCCCATAATTCATCATCATCAGCCTCTTATTCTTATTTCACTGTCTATTCCTTCTCTCCAGCTTCTCCTTGGCCGTCCTCGTTTTCTTTGGCCAGTTGGTTTCCATTGTAGTATTTGTTTAGGTAGTCTTTTATCATTCATTCTTTGTACATGTCCGTACCACACCAGTTGCTTTGTTCTTATATCATCCACTAAAGTACGTTCCCCCACTTTCATAATTTCTCTTATTCTTTGATTTGTAACTCTTTCTCTTTTTGATTTCCCTGCTGCTCTTCTCCAATAGTCCATCTCTGTAGCGGAAAGCATTTTTCTGTTCTATCCTTGATTGGCCATACCTCTGAGCTGTATGTAATAATACTTTTTACAATGGTGTTATATATAAGCTTTTTGTTATATTTTGATATACTTTAGTCCCAAATTATTCCATTTAATAAAGTTATTGCTTTTCTTCCTTGTACGTTTCGATCTTTTATAGCTTTGTCTAGTGTTCCGTCAGCTGTAATTTTTAAACCTAAGTATTTATACTCATCACAGGAATGAATTCGCTGCCCGGTATTTAAGATTAGATTCTGTTTCATTCCACCGATACACATATACTCTGTCTTATTGAGATTAACCTCTAGTCCCCACTTATTGTACTCTTCTATTAGTTTTCGTGTCATATATTCGAGGTCGTCATAATCCTGAGCCACTACTATCTGATCATCGGCGAAACATAAAGTATACAAGGTGGTTTCATCCAACGGAATTCCCATATTTTGGCATTTTCTCTTCCATACTTTAAGGACTTGTTTTGCTTTTATTTTAACTTTTGCCTTACTATTGCGGTATAACTCTTTGATGGCCTTAATTAGTTGTACGCTTATGTTTGTGTTTTCCATCGCTTCCCAAAGTAGATTTAGTGATATACTAAAAATAATGCCTTCTGCAATCGACGTAAGGCAGATGCAGTTCTTGTCCGCATGCCATTTTCTTTTCAATAACTTGGGTTAAACAAAAGAGATGATATGAAGTCGATCTACCCGCCCTGAAACCAGCTTGTTATCCTGCCTCCATGTCTTTATATTCGCTCTCCACTTTATTCCTTATTATTTTACCGTATATTCTGCTTAGCGTACTAGTCACGGATATACCTCTATAATTGTCACATATATCTTTCCTTCCTTTTTTGTGTATTGTGGATATATATGACGTTTTCCACTCAGTTGGTACTACAGTTCCATTTAAATATTTTTGGAAAAGATTCCGTAATCTCCAAAACAGTTCTTCAATGCCATATTTAATAGGTTCCGCTGGGATATTTCCGGGTCCGGCAGATTTACCGCTTTTTAAGGTTGTGCACACGTTTTTGACCTCAGAGAATGTGAGGGGCACTGGAGATCCCATCGTTCTATTTATATTGTTTCTTGCGTCTTCCTTAAATTCTGCTCTATCGTCAGTTAAAAGTTTTTTAAAATGCTCATTCCATTTTTGTCTGGTATTGGTGAAATGATATCACTGCATGTTTCTTTTTTAATCGATCTTATAGTTTTTCAGCTTTCGGTAATTCTTCTACGTCCTAAGTAAGAATCTATTTTCTGGCACTTTTGCGTCCACGAATGATTTTTCTTATCACTGATCATTCTTCTCACATTTGATTGCACGGTTTTGTATTCTTGTCTGCTTCTATCTGTCTTTTGGGATAAGTAGGTATGATATAATTTCCTTTTTTCCTCGATTTCTCTTTCAATCTCAGCATCCCACCAGTATGGTTTTCTTCTTTTACAAGTTTCTTCCACTAATCCTAGTGCTTCTTTTGCAGCTTGGTGGATGCTTAATGTAATACATTCGTATTCCTCATCTGGGGTTTCACCTGAACTTCTATTAAGTTTTTCGTTCAGTCTCTTTTTGTATAGGTTTTTTACGCTGTCATGTTCTAGGCTTAGTAGATTATATTTACAGTGATCAATTTCTTCAATCACTGTATCATCAAGATGTTGTTGAGGCTTCGGCCTTGATAAGGAAAGATAATTTTGGACTCCAGAAAATAGTGTACACTTCCGCATGTTGATCCACGCTTTGTTCTGACATCTTGAACTTTTAGTTTTGTCTTTTATTTAGTAATAACATAATCAATGACGGATTTCAGGTTTTGTGAGGGTTTGGTCCAGGTATGTTTGTGTATTTCCCAATGTTGAAAAAAAACCGTTTTGGATTTTTAGGTCTAATTGCTTACATAATGTAATTAGCCGGTTTCCATTGTCATTAACAACATTTTCTCCATATTGGCCAACTGTCAGATCCTTAACTCTGTTACCGGTCCTACTATTTAAATCTCCCAATATGACAATTTCTCTAGATGTACTTACTGCTGATATTTCATTGTGTATTTCTTCAAAAAAATTGTCTTTTACGGCTACATTTGCATCGTCGTTATACGCATAGATTCCAAAAATCGTAAGTCTCATTCCTTTTTATGTTATATTCATTTTTATTAGCCTTTGATTGATTGCTTCCCAGTTGGTGATAAATTTTCTAAATCTTTTGTTGACCAAAATAGATATTTTTGTTGAGCATGTTTTTCTTTTGCCACTCCGCTATAGAAATGGTCATATTGTCCTAGATTTTCAGATCCTTTTCCTTTCTTTTTCGTTTCTGTTAGTACAGCAAGGTCTACCTTCATTCTGCTGCACTCATGTACTATTTCGTTAACTTTTCGACCCATTCCTTGCACATTCCATGTAACAAAAATCATATTCCTGTTTCTTTGCTTGGTTCGTCTTAGGTTTTTCTTTCCGAGGCGTTTGATTGGATTTTTTAACAGTGTACATTTTTTTCCGGGTATAAGAGAGTTAGTCTGATGCCCCAACCCCCAACCTGTAGGACCAGGTAATTTTTGATCAAGTTTTCTTCCCCTAGCCTTTGACGATGCCAACGCCGGTACTACAAGCCATTAGTCTTTTATACTATCCCTAAAAAAAGGGTTGCCACCTACGCTATGATCACCGTACCGAGGTCCATTCTCTCCGCCTTTCATATCGATGTGGTCTTCTCCCGTAACCCTGGGAAAGGGACCCTATACAGGTGCTAACTCTCCGAGTCGGAGAGTACCTGGAATCTACGGAGGGCAGGGGTCGATTCATTTCCCCTGATAGACATCTGACGAGGTCTACCCCTATTATTAAAAAGCTTCATAAATTTCATGTATTTTTATTTAAAAAAATTACGATATCTTAAAAACCATGCGCCAGATGTTGACAAAAGTTATACCATTCGCTTACCCGGACCTTTTTACATAGTAATCAGTCACCAGTTTTATCATTTTCATAGAGCGAACTTAACAAAGTAACCAGAATTAAAAATTGTCTTATACTGCCGTCATAAGCAAAAACACAATAAGGATACTTGATATTTCACAGTCAAACAATCTCAGATAATATATTTTAAATAGAGTGTTACCCTAGAATGTGAGCTATCAAATGTACTTACTGTGTTTTTGTTTATGACGGCAGTATAGATGTTAAGAAATTTGCAAATGACACATTTAACTATAGTATACTATACTATAGTATAGTTATAGTATAGTTATAGTATAGTTATAGTATAGTTATAGTATAGTTATAGTATAGTTATAGTATAGTTATAGTATAGTTATAGTATAGTTATAGTATAGTTATAGTATAGTTATAGTATAATATACCTTAACAATTTTTTTTTGGAAAATACAACAACCAATAATTCGACCGTAAAATGTTTTTCAACAATTTATAGGTAGACAGACATCTCCAACAGGTCATAGCGTACCTACATTTGAATCAGTAGTGGGAGACACGATTACCTTCTTTAATGGTTTAAAAAAAATACACTTCCACAATCGTTCCATCATAGGGAAGACCCGGACAGCAACCCAGTCCGAGATCTACCGCATGAGATTAAAAAAATGTTATAAAGAAACAAAAAAATATAACCTCATTTTGCGTTACCCTATATCTCTATTGTCTCTGCAAAGTTGGTTCGTTGGGTTGTACAAATAATGCAGATTTTAGTTCATGTTGCATATTATAGAATTTGAAGATAAAACTGAAATAATCACGTCCTTAACAGGACAAAGTAAAATAGCAAGGCACTGAATTCCACAAGAAAAATCTAACTTAAATATGCCGCAAAATTTTGGTTATGACGTCATATCTTTATCTTGCGTTTACAAGAAATGCAAAAGTTATACTTAACAAAAAATTATATGGGAAAAATTATATCTAATGGCTTGCTCCTACCTTGGTCCTGTTGTTATTTTATAAATAAAATCTTTCCGCTACTCCGGGTCCTGTCTTGCCTGCGCCTTTCCTAGTGCCCGCTTAGCACACACCGCTAGGGCAGCACATGGTCTTAAGATGCTGGACACTTGCCCCGAGCGTAAAACCCTGTGGAGAATGAAATATTTCAGTTTCCTGGAATTCGTCGGTTTTGCACGAGGTTCCCCTACCCAGAGTAACCTCAATCAAGAACCCCATGACGATTCAATAAATTAAAGCAGATGTCAACAGATGAACTAAAATAACCCTACATACCGTTCCCAGGGTTACCAGTGCTACAGCTGGCTCGAACCTTTTTCCAACAGCACAAACGTCCAGTAGATGTTGGAATGGACAGCACTCTCGACAAAGGAGAAAAACAATAGATAGATTTTATCCCAAAACGTGGTTTTAAAAAAAATATACAGGGTGACCCGATCTTAACAAGCCAAACTTCAGCGTATTGTACGCCGAATAATATAACAAAAAAATCTATACAACATAGGTCGAAAAATGCTTCGTTAGGAAAATACAGTGTATTAAAGTTTTCTTAAAAAAATTATTATCTAGAAAACTACTTGGGACAATAAAGCTAAATTTGGTACAGAATAAAGGCTAATTTAGCTGTATACTTTTCTTCATAAAGCAACAATTTTGGTATGCCATGGGCGTGCGCATGGGCGGTGACTGTGAGATTTTTCAAGAAAAAATAGTATGCTAATGGATTTTTTTTTGCTTTCAAACTATTTTTGAAACCAGTTAAAAAACGTCTCTTTACTTTTTTTTGTACGATGCGTCGTTTTTAACTAAAAAATAAAAAAAAATTATCTCTACATAAGAATTTACCAATAAAAGAAAAAAAAACAGCGTTTTGTTAATAAAAAGTCAAAGATAGTCAATAAATTTTAAAAAAGGTGATAAGTAATAGTAATTTAACTACTTATCACCTTTTTTTAAAATTTATTGACTATCTTTGACTTTTTATTAACAAAACGCTGTTTTTTTTTACTTTTATTGATAAAATCTTTATGTAGAGATAAAACAATTTTTACTTTTTAGTTAAAAACGACGCATCGTAGAAAAAAAGCAAAGAGACATTTTTTAACTAAAATTAGACTGTGATTACAAAAATAATTTGAAAGAAAAAAAAATCCATTGGCGTATCATTTTTTTTTCAAAAATCTGACAGTCACCTCCCGTGCGCACCCCCTGGCTAACCAAAATTGTTGCTTTATAAAGCAAAGTATACAGCTAAATTAACCTTTATTCTGTACCAAATTTAGCTTTATTGTTTATGTGGTTTTCTACATAATATTTTTTTTCGTTTTTTATAAGAAAACTTTAACACACTGTATTTTCCTAACGAAGCATTTTTCGACCTATGTTGTATAGACTTTTTTTCATATTTTTTAACGTACAATACGCTAGTGAAGTTAGGCTTGTTAAGATCGGGTCACCCTGTATAAAAACTCCAAAAATTCCGCACGTCTTTTGTAGAAAAATTACACTATACAGCGAACAATTGTTACAATTTGAGAGGCACTCAAACTTAATACTATCTTAAAGAATCGAAACGAACTTACCCAATGCTTTCCTCGATGGTAGAAGTAAGGCGTAGACCGCTTTGAGTCCCTCAATTCAGAGGATGTGAGCCGTCACTGAACTCAAAATACGCCAAAAACGACGGACTCACAATTATACCGGTTTTGATATACTGCAAAACTGCAGTGCCAATGACAAAAAAAAAGGCAAATCAAAACATGGCCAGCAGCCCAGCCAATTTCTTTAGAAAGGAAAGAACACCTTGTCCGAAACGTACAAGCAGGAAGTCTTCTCTTAATTGGGTGGGGTAACAGTACCAACGAAATTTTCCCGGTAAAATTCAAATAAAAATGCAAACCTATCTATTAAAACACCTGTGAACAAAAATTTTCTAGCGGCTAGGTTTGTAAGCCTGTCAAAAAGGGTGCCAATTTTAAACTGTCCCATGAGGAAGCACACTAGTACTTCGGTACAAGTCTGTAGGGGGCAGCACCAATCAAGGAAATATTCCAAACCCATCTACTGCGCATTGCGGTGTTGTCAGATCTATTTGTACTCTATCTATCTATCTATGCACATACACAGATCAAAACAAATGTCAAAACGGGCCACTGCCAACATAGAAGGTAGGAGAAAAATAACCAGTTAGACTATAAGAAGTTTAGGATTAAAACCATCAACTGCAGAAGCAATTACTGGAAATCAGAGCATGCATCAAACCCAGGAATATTCGAACACTCAACCAATTCCTATACGAGTAAAGCCATACCAAATGTAGAGTTCAGTTGCATTTTCAGTCAAAAGTTTTTCTTTGCTCTTTATATATGTTTTCTCTAAGATTCATTATATGCCATCCAACCACTGCTTAAACTCGGCCTGAGGGTGCTCAGATGTTATGTTTTGTCGCCACTAGCTAATCCTACATAACCCTTATATCCGGCTAACTGAGTTAGATATTAACTCTGTTTAACTATGAATATATATTAATTTATATAATATCAAATTACGATTCTGTTTATTCTTTTAGTCCTGGTTTTTATCCCTCGTTTATCACCAATTTAAAAAATTACATGACTTGTATTTATTTTATCTTCTCCTCTGATTAAAGCAGTAAAGATATCAAAGTCGGCGGAGCCCCAGTAGTTTCTGGTCAAACCTTGGACCTAAATATGTTTTCGTGCTACCAAAACTAGCCAATCCGTGAAGAAGAAGAGATCCGGAAGAGAAACCATTGTCCTAATATCCTCGAAAAATATAAATAATCGAACGTCCAAAATAAAGGAACGTACCTTCACACTGTTCCTGAAAATATCATGAATGGTTTGTGATGTGGCAACGCCGCAAGCCCACAGTTTATTTAGGTCTCCAAAACGTAAACAGTCAAAAATACATAATTCCAAAGATGTTTTTGTTTGATTCTTCCGAAACTTATGGTCTCAAATTCCAATTACAATGCCCAAACAATGCCGCACAGCCTTTAAAATAATAGGAGGAGTTCGAGTGCTTCTTCTATAAGGTAACTTTTTGGACAACCTCAAAACCCACCTCTACAAAACACACTTAACGGGTTTTATAGGAAAAAACGAGTCGAATATTGTTCGTTATTTACAGAAACAAGACGTGTGTAACGTGTGCCTTAGGCGTAAAAATTACACGTTACATAATCCCCCCTCCAAGTTTAAGACGATTAACCTAAACGGTTAATCGGAGAGGTCCGCTGCCAACTTAAGGTCTTTGGCATGCCAACTCCCTGGTAGTACTTTACCCGATGGTTCCTAAATCTCAAATATCCAAGCAGAAATTTTATTTCTAATCACATAAGGGCCAACGAATTTCGGTGCTAATTTCTTCGGGAAGAACTTCGTAGCATCTGACAACACATAATTCTTCTTCCAAACACGCTGACCCACAACAAAGTTGTGTACCCTTGTACGCAAATTATACTGAACTACATTTTTCTCTCCTGCCACCTCTAACCTTCTCTTAACATCAACATAGAGCTTCCGGAAACCTTCGTTCTTACTTTTAGCTGCAGATTGTACACCATTCTCTTCAGATAACAAAACTGGGTTAGAGTAATCTTTTCCTGACAGACACATATTCCTACCAAAATTAAGAAAGACGGGAGACATTCTGGTTGTCTCATGGGTTGCAGTACGAATCACTCAGGCAAGTTTATGTATTTGTTTGTCTCACTTCCTGTGGTTGTCTTTCACATGACAACATAACATGGTTTTTAACGTACGATTCGTCTTTTTCGTTGGATTAGCTCTGGGATGATAATACGGGTTATACTAAATTTTAACTTGATAACTCTCAGCAAAACGTTTAAACTCATTACTTTTATATTGAGGACCATTGTCACAAAGTAGCAAACGGGGTACTCCGAAGACCATAAATACTCCTCAAGATGCTTGACAACAGCTTGAGTAGGGGCTGTTCGCATCGGGAAAACTAAGGAAAACTTACTTAAATAGTCCGTAACGACGAGAATCCAGCAATTACCCTTTGTCGAACGAGGTAGAGGTCTACATAAATCCGTTGAAATAATCTCCCAAGGACGAGTTGGTTTTGGGTGAGAAAAATTATATAGGCTGAGTAAAGCAAAAAAAAAAGTAAAACAAAAGAAGTTGACTGTTTAGCCTATTATCCATTATATTAGAAAAAAACAAAATTAAAATTTTTTAATATTAGTATAAATCACAATCATATTGGCAAAAAAAAAATATTTATAATAATTATATATCTAAACGTATTTTATACTCAACAATTTATAGAAATAAGTACACATTTTTGTTACCTATGGATCTAATGTTTTTTGGAGTTGGGTAACTGTAATAAAATATGGGAGATAACTATGTATTATATAAGTAGTATAAAAATTTTTATAATGGAATATTGATTAGTATATTTTATTGTTTTAAATTTTAATACGTACTGATATTTTCAGATTTAAAATACAACAAAAGCAACCACCTGGGGACAACCGAGGCCTGATAAAGTTTCTTGTTGGAAAAGAAACATATTTGGTCGCAAACTCAGAAATAAAGATATAGCTGCATCCTAGCGAATACTGTTACTGACTCAGTGAGTAGTCCAGTAGTGGTAGGGAACTATAGTAACTATCACAATCAAGTACTCCTAGGTTTGTAGCTAATAGAAAGACATTGCTAAAGAAAAAGATAAAAAAGCAGACAAGCAATCGATTTTAAAAACCTAAATAATAAAATTTAATAACTTGTTTAATTCTACGATTTAAGCATTTAAGTTAGGAGACAAGGCGCATAGAAGAAGAAGAAACAGAAAAAACGTTAGATAAAATTATTGCTTAAATTAATGTACAATATAGATTTCTAACTTTACATTACAGCGCAGATACCTACGAAGCAAATAAGAAGAAAGAAAATATGGTAGGATAATTGCTAGCAAACGCAGAAAGCAAAATTGCCAAAAGAAGGCACAAAATTAAACGGATAAAAAGTCAGTTATCTAAACACATTCGAAATGACAGAGATGGGAGAAACAAGATTACCTTTAAAATTTTTCTATTGTAATAAATATAAACAGAGGTGAAGATAGGTCAAGATATGACCTATATTTGTAGCAGCCATTATAATTAATATCACATTTCATAAAAGAGTGCAGCAATTTAATACGCCTTGTTCTATAAAAAATTGCAAAAACTATAAATAAAGCAAAATACGAAACATGATGATTTGAGAAATACGAGGACTTTCTTCAGATGTTTAAACTCGGTGCAAGTGATTCTTAAGAACCTTGACATTTTATGTTCCAGACAAACTTTACCAAAACTAAACATGCCACAAAAAAACACAGAAGAAGGATAATTAATTAAAAAAAAAAAGTCAGGATAGGGCCCCTTAGTCGATTTATATAGGTTGTGTTAGGTGGCTAGGTTCGGTTAATTAGTTTAGGAGATATAGATTAGACTTTATTAGCTATTAACTAAATAATTTTATCTAAGCATAATGCCAATTTCATATAATAATCTTAAATCACCAAAAATGCACTCAACTTTGCCTTATGCACTCTTAATGGAAGGATGATTGCATTACATCAATTTTTTTTAGATAAACCTTTTTTTTTATTTGTCAAACACACTGTGTTTATTGTATTACAATCTAGTCAGTAAAACTAATTAGCAATTTTGTTTTAACTTAATTTATTAGAAAAGTCAGATTTAAACTTAGGGTTCACTCAACAGTTCTCCCCGCTTTGTTTAGTCTGTAACTCACAATTGTGTTGTGTTTGTAGCATTATTTTGTTTTATATAATTCACATTACACAGTTTACTAGCTCAAACGGCTTCACTCTTTTTAGTCTTCGAACTAGCATAGTATTGTCTAGAAGCTGAATTGCTTCCACATTCACATGCCGATGAAGTCTATCTTCATAGCTTTTTGCGTACTTTTTTATAGTCTCTGCTACAGTTTCGATTTTTAGATCTCGATGAAGGTCACTATTTCGAACATACCAAGGTGCATTCACAATGTTTCTTAATACTTTATTTTGAAATCTCTGTAAAACTAGAATGTTACTCTTTTTAGCACAACCCCATAGTTGAATACCATATGTCCATACTGGTTTCAGTATTTGTCTATAAAGCAGTAACTTATTATGAATTGTTAAATTGGACTTCCTTCCAATTAGCCAGTTCATTTTTCTATACCTTATCTCAAGTTCTTCTTTTTTTTTCTTAACATGTGCTTTCCAGCGCAATTTGGCATCAAGTGTTATACCGAGATATTTTGCCTGATTTAAATATGGTACGGGAATGTTGTTAATTGTTATTTGTATGTGATTTATATTTTTGTTTGTAAAATCAACATGAATTGATTTGGTTTCACTTAATTTTATTCGCCACTTTGTGGTTCAACTGTGAACTTCGGTGACGGCATCCTGAAGTTTTTCTATGCATTTTTCAATAGATTTTTTTACCGTCAATAAACCAGTATCATCTGCAAATGTTGCTAAGTGACAATTTTCTGGCTTTGGGATATCGCAAGTGAATAATAAGTATAGATAAGGGCCTAGTACGCTACCTTAAATTTCTCTTAAATTTGAGTATGAGTCTTCCTGTTTTACTCTAAAATGTCTATCAGATATGTATAATTTCAAAATATCCGAATATTGTTTTGGCAGAAACCGTTTTAGTTTAAAAGTAAGGCCTTCATGCCACACTTTGTCAAATGCTTATGCTACATCTAGAAAATTTGCAGAAGAAACTTTTCCCTCTTCTAGTGCTTTTTCTATTATATTAGTAATTCTATGTACTTGATCTATCGTGGAATGCTTGTCTCGAAAACCAAATTGATGAGATGGAATAATTTCTTGTCTTTCTATGATGGGTTTTATCAGTGGCGTATATAGAAAAATGTTTCGGGGGGGCCGAACAGTTTCGGGGGGGGGGGCGAGACCCCATGAGTCCGTATTTTATGCTATTTGATGTTTGAATTCATGAAATATGTTGAAAATATCCAAAAAACCTTAGCTTCGGGGGGGGGGGGGCAGGCCCCCCCTTATATACGCCACTTATTCTTTTAAGCAATAATTTCTCATAGAGCTTGGTTATAATTGGCAGCAAAGATATTGGCCTGTAAGATGACACGTCATGGAGTGGTTTTCCCGGTTTTGGAATCATGATAACTTCTGCAACTTTCCACAGTTTAGGTACATACCTAAGCCTAATAAAGGACGCATTAATTAGGTTGCATAGTTTTACGATAGCCTTTCTGGGGAGTTGTTTTATGACTACCCCGTTAATAAGATCATACCCTGGGGATTTTTTCGAATTAATATTTTTGATTTCTGTTAATATTTCTTTTGATGATGTAAGCTTAATATGGTCTTCGATTTGATGGGGTTTTATTTAATTGAAAGTTTTCATCCGGTGTTTCGTGGGGCTGAAATCTTTTTTCTAAAAATATCTGCTTTTTCTTTGTTACTCCTTGCCCACTGGTTGTTAGATTTTCGTATAGGTGGAATTTGGATAATTGGTCTTTTAAAATCTTTGGTTGCTTTCCAAAGGGAATAGTCGGTATTTTTATCACCTGTAAGTTCACTAAGAAAATGGTTAATATATTCATTTTTTATTACTAGAATTTCTCGCCTAATGCGCTGCGTCATGTTGTTGAGATTTGTTTTGTCCCGAGGATCACGGCTTTGCTGCCACTTTTTTCTTAGTTTCCTTTTTTCCAATATAAGATCTTTAATTTCCTTTGGATAGTTTTTCCCTTAAAAATTCTCTTTGGTTTTGGACTGTTTTCCCAAGCTGCTTGTTGAATATTTGTAATAAAATGTTCAACTTCTTTATCGATTTGTTCTGGCGTTTGCAATGGTACTGATAGGTTTATTTTTTCTGACAGACTTTGTCTAAAACTAATCCAGTCAGTCAGTTTATTAACTAGTGAGACATTTGCTTCTTTCTTTATTATGTTTTTACTAAGAGTTAGAATAATAGGTGAATGATCTGAGTGTAAATCAAAACTTTCTTCTATATCTACAAAACTATAAGATATATTTTTTACTATAAAAAAATCAATTAGATCTGGATTTTTTCCTGGATCTGGTGGATAGTATGTGGGCTTACCAGTTGATATTGGCTCACATTGATTTTCACTAATAGCTTGCAAAAGTTATTTTCCTTTAGAGTTCGTCAGTCTAGATTCCCAGTAGGTATTTTTTGCATTAAAGTCACCTCCAATTATAAAATGGTTCCCTAATTTTCTGAGAAAATTAAGATATTGATTTTTCTTTAGTAAGTGCCTTGGTGGTATATAGACAGCACTTATGACTAGTGTATATGTTTTGGTTTTACACTTACTAACGTAGCTTGAATCTCTATGGTTTTATATCCCATCTCCTCATAGTGTGATATATTTTCTTTAATTATTACAGCACTTCCCCAATGTGCAGTATTGCTAGGGTGAGTTGTATGATACACTTTATAACCCTTAAATTTAATGTGAGACCGGTTAGTGAAATGCATTTCTGAGACAAGACAGACGTCAATTTTTTCTATGTCTAGAATAACTTGCAAGTCTTGCTGATAATGCAAGAGACCATTGGCATTCCAGGCAAGAATTCTAAGATTACTGACCATTTTGAGGCATATTGGTAGCTCCGTTATTGCTACTTTCTAGTTTAGTTAATCGCTCATCGAGTTTGTTCAATTTCTCCAAAATTAATTGTAGTGTTTGTTCCATAGTATTTTGACTACTGATATTAATATCAGGTATAGTAGCTGTTGCTGCTACTTGGCTGTATGTCCTTGTCACAGAGTTTTGTGTGACTGCGTTTCTTGTCTGTTGGGTTTGTCTATTTGTACTCCCGTTTGGTGTGAGATTCGGCTTAGGTTTATTTTTCAATTTTTGTATTTCTTTAGCAACAAGACATCCTCTGTAGTTAGCAGGATGCTTGCCTCCACAGTGGATGCATTTTGGCTCAGATTCTTTTGGTTTGGGGCATTCTACAGTACGATGTTTCCCCGTGCATTTGACGCAACGTGGTTCTTTAGCGCAATATTTTTGATAGATAGATAAACCTGACAATATTTTTATCTTACTTTTTAGGATTAGGTGTTAAAAGGATTCAAAAAAGGTTGTTCCAACAATTTTCCCGAAGTAGATTATGAAGTGATCAATATGAATTACTACCATTATTAGGATTCCTTTAGCACAGAAATGAAACACAATTATAGCGGAAAGTAAGTTAGATGTTATCTTGGACATTAGATTAAGTTAGTGGGTCATTTCATTACACTTCTCCTGCATAATTTTCAAAAATAACGAAATATTAATTGAACTTTGGACTCACCTAGTAAAGCCCAAAAAATATATTTTTTTTTGGTAATAGGGTGTTTGACAGTAGTAAGAAATAAATATATATTTATTACATTACATTAAAACAATTAGCCACGTGATTCAAAACAGGCGGTCTACCATTCAGCTGCGAGTGACGTCACAAAACAGTAAACGCCTCGAACGAACGTATTTTCTGTGTTATTTTCTTATGGATGGTAATGTTTGCTTTGGTGTAAAGTGCCAATTATCGTCCTAAATCAGATTTTAAGATTCTCCAAAGCCGATAGTTCCAACTTGCCAATGCTAAATCCCTTTATGGTAGCATGGTTCTTTGCCAACAAAGTGATTTTTGTTCTGCGGAATTTAGAAACGTTAAAATGTTGATGCAAGTTTTCCATGAGTTGTTTTGTATATAACTGAAATTTTTTTAACGATATTCTTCACCTACTTTTACTCATTTAGATTTTGAGGTTAGGTTATATGCTTTGCTTTTTTGTTTAATATGCTAGCAGGAATAGATTCAATGAAATACCCAATCATTATTAATTTAAGCATTAAGAGACAATCAAATATTGCTTTATTTAAACCAAAATTTTCTAAATACATTTTGTTTCAAAGAATTCTTATGACCGTTTATAACAAATTTCAAAACACCAATACTTAAAGTACTGCATAGGTAACACTGCGTAGGTACTGCCTACGTACTGCCTAGTCTTGCATATGTACTGCTCAGTCCTACATTTAGCCTGCATGTGCACTGCCTAATCCTGCATTTAGAGGTACTCCCTAGTCTTGCCTAATAACTGCCTAGCATTGCCTACAAATTTGTACACCTTTCTGCCTATTATAGTTGTCGTCATTTACGAAATATTTATATATATTACAGACAACGTGAGCAAAATTAATAGAAACAATTTAGTTATACTACTGCTATGTCGGTTTAGAACGTTTTTCTACGTTGTCCGACGCCTATTCTCCACCTCCTTCGATCCTGACAGCCATCTTCTGTCAGATTTTTTTGACTCATTGATCTTTGGATTGACTGTTGCCATTCTAGTTTAGGACGCCCTCTTTTTCTGCGCCCTATTGGTTGCCATTCTAGGACCTGCTTTGGTAATCTTTCGTCGTCGTTCATCCGTTGTACATGGCATATATATATCATCAGTTGCCTTTTAGTAATGTCATCCGTTATGCTTCCCTCGATTTCCATTCTTTCTTTTGTGATCTCATTTCTTATGTGATCTATTCTAGATATTCTCATTGATCTTCTTATTGCATCTATTTCGACACTTTCCATTTTTGTTTTGTATTTTTCTGTTACGCGACAAGTCTCTATTCCATACAACAGCGTGCTTTTCACCATTGTTTCATATATGTTAAATTTTACATTCTTTTTTATTTCTCTGCTCCAAAAAATACTGTTAAGACATCCAATAACCTTTTTTGCTTTTGCTATTCTTTTTTCCAATTCTTTACAGTCTGTTCCTGTCTTATCAAAGGTGACACCCAAGTATACATACTCATTGCATGGAGATATTGTTTGTCCATTTTCTAGTACTAACTCACTGGATTCGTTTCCAATACATAAGTGTGTGTCTTGTCCACGTTCACTGTTAATCCCCACTTTTGGTATTATTCTGTGGTATTGGTCGTCAGCAAGCTGTAGTGTGTATATGGTAAATCGGTCGTTAAGTTGTATTCCCATGCCGTGCACTTTACGTTTCCAGTTTTTTAGAGCTACTACGATATATATTTTAAAAAGAGTTGGAGAGATACAACATCCCTGTCTTAAGCCTTTTGTTAACAGGAATTCTTTTGAAAGTTGATTTCCAATTTTAATTTTAGATTTTGACCCTTTGTATAGTTCTTTTATCGCTTTTATGTATGTATGATTAATATTAGTTTGCTCTAACACTGTCCATAATTTTTCTACTGGAACGGTATCATATGCCTTTGTAGGTCCACAAAGGTAACATGAGTCTCTATATTTCTGGCGCTCCTTTCCTCAATTACTTGTTTAAGACAAAAAACATTATCACTACAAGATCTGCCTGCGCGAAACCCACTTTGCTCTTCTTCTTCTTGTTCGTGAAAATCATTCTCTATTAGATCTCTAAGAATCTTACCGTACAATCTACTTAGAGTACTGGTTACTGAAATTCCTCTGTAATTGTTACAATCCAGCTTGTTTCCTTTTTTTATGTATTGAGGATATAAATGCAATTTTTCAATCATTAGGTATTGTGTGAGATTTTCGAGTAGTTTCTCTGATCCATATTTGAGCATTTCAGCATATATTCCCCCAGGTCCGCTAGCTTTTCCGGATTTAAGCTTTTTAATATTATTCTTTATCATTTCTTTTTCGATTATTACTTCCTCTCCATGTACTTCTATGTCTCTCCTCGAAGAGGCTGCCATATATTCGGGTCTCGTCTCCTGCAGTAGTCCCTTGTAGTGTTCTGTCCATTGTTCTGGTTTAATTATCTGAATGTTTACTTTTTCTTTTGTTGGGTTTTTTACTGTAGAAATGAATTTCCATACTTCAGAACTCTGCCTACCTCCTACGTGTTTATTTATGTCGTGGCACTTGCGCTCGAACATTTCATTTTTTTCTATGCGTATCAAATTTCTTAGCTGTCTTCTGGTTTCCCTGTAGATTTCTAGGTCTCTTTGCTCTTTAGTACTGAGCCATTTCAAGTATGTGAGTTTTTTCTCTTTGAACATTTCTTGTATTTTGTCCGTCCACCACATCTTCCTGTTATTACTATTATCTTGGTATCCAACAGCTTCGTTGCTTGCTTCCTTTAAGCTTTTAATTATGTTTGTATATATCTCTTTAAATGAGTTATTTGTGTTTATTAATTTTTCATCCAATCGGCTCTGATACAATCTTTGAGTACTTTCGATTTCTAGACTTCTAAAGTTGTATTTTTGATTGTCTTCGATGCATTCTAGGTTTTCATTTTCTGTAATACTTTCGTCCTTATTTGTTTTTCTTAAAGGGAATAATATTTTTGCTTTTACCAGATGGTGGTCAGATCCACAGGTAACACCACGAATTGCTCGCACATTATACCACTTTAATTATGAGTGTTGTCCACCTATAGCGTAATCAATGATTGATTTAAGATTTCTTGTTCGCTGAGTCCAGGTATATCGATGAATATCCTTATGTTTAAAAAAACCATTATTTATTTTTATGTTGTGGGTTTCACACAATTGCATCAGTCTTAAGCCATTATCATTTGTATCATCCTCTCCAAATGGTCGTATCACTTTGCTCTGGGTTTGCCTACCAGTTTGGCTATTAAAATCGCCAAGCATAATTATTTCTCTGGTATTACCGATTTTTGTGACGGTCTCATCAAGTTGGTCAAAGAACATTTGTTTTGTAGCTACTCTTTCGTCATCTGATGGTGCGTAGACTGCTATTATGCTTATATTATGTCCAAGCATCTTCATGTTCACTCGAAGTATGTTTTCACTAATGCAATCATAGTCTGTAATTTTATTCTTTAGATTCTTCTTTATTAACAAGGATACCCCTCTGGCTGCTTTTCTTTCTTTTGGGACTCCAGTGAATATATGGACAAAATTACCGACACTATTCGTACCTGTTCCTTTCTTTTTTGTCTCTGTGAATGCAATGATATCGATCTTACAATTCTGCACTTCGGTTGCAATAATGTCCAATTTATGATTCACTCCCTGTACGTTCCATGTAGCTATATTCATAGTCCTTTGTCTTTGCTTTTTTCGTCTTCCGAGAGTTTCCATCCATTGCTCCGAGGCTTTGTTTAGGCTTTTTGGTAATTGCTTTGTTTCACAAGTATTAGAGTACCAGTCTAATGCCTGAACCCCCTACTTGGAGGGCCAGGATTTTTAATAAAGTTTTTTCTCCTCTAGCCTTTGACGAGCCAACGCCATACTGTAAGGCAACAGCTGTAGTCTTTTATACTATCCCTAAAAGAAAGGGTTGCCACCTAAGCTATGATCACCGTACCGAGGTCCATTCTCTCCGACTTTCATATCGATGTGGTCTTCTCCCGTAACCCTGGGAAAGGGATCCTATACAGGTGCTAACTCTCCGGGTCTATGAGTACCTGAAATCTACAGGGGTCGATTCATTTTCCCTGATAGACATCTGACGAGACAATTTAGTTATACTCACATCAAAGTGATCTTATTAGATAATGCCCTTGGGTCTCTTCGAGCAAGTTCTAGCCAATTTTTCCGTTCTTTTACTGCTGTAGGCATATGAATAAATAGTTTTTCAGGGGTTTTTATGCTAGTATTCGTACACTGAGGCACTACACACCACTTATACCCTCTTTCCACCCCGATTCAAACAACGCATCAGGTGACGCTGCATTTAAAACCGGTGCAAATCCATGGCCCATCACGTGATGCGTCTTTTGAATCGGGGTGGGCGTGCATTGATGGAAACAGGGTATTATAGAACATTTTTTTACATAAAAGACAGTAAAAACACAGACCAAAAACAAATAAACACTGCGTGTATCTGTCCGCGAGTTTACTGCGCTGTGACGTCATTGCAACGCCATGCTAGAAATGAGCGTTTTAGCGGCAAATTCAAATCGGAAATTAGAAAACTTGATTTTAAATGTAGTCATGATAAAATATACTATGTTAATAATTTTGCGTAGCAAATTAGGGATCTATGTATCATTTTAAACTCTTTTCTAAAATTTGTCAAATACCCTATTTGATAGAAAATAATTTTTTGATTTTTTTAAAAATTAATTTAGATAATTTAGAAAAAAAGTTTTAAATAAATGTTAAAGAACACAAACTTCCCAAAAAATTCTGATATATTGGGGTCAATTCTTTACATTTCAAAAAATCTGGCGAAATTTGACAAAATGTGACATAATCTGGCGCTTAAGATTTCTCGTTTAAAAGGCAATTTTTAAACTTAAAAACTTACCTAAAAGGCCATTTCCCACTTTTTGATAGATGTAGCGTCACGATATAATATTTGTTTTTAATTAAAAACCCGTAATTTGTTGAAAATTTTTAATTTAAAAATTGTAAATAAATTCACTATTAACCACACAAACTGAAATGTCAAATTTCGTCACATTTCGTCACATTTCTTTCAAATTTATGAGTCCTATTCGTTTTCTTTATGAGGTCAGCTAAGTTTACTTTCTTTCTTTGTTTTTCACGGTAAAATTAACAAAGAGGGACTAACTGCATGTCGTGGAAGGGTCGCTACAAAATTAGCTCTACGCTGTTGCCACCGTTATATTTGAACGGATTTTTAAGGGAATGTCAAATTATTTCTTTAAAATCTGCCAGAAAAATCTGACCAAGTGGGATACTGGTCAAATTATTGAAGTGGTTATTATTTTTTTACTTTTAAAAAAAGCTAGGCACGTATATAGTTTTTTATTCTGGGGGGTCCTCCCATATAGAAACTGCTGTTCTTCAGTGACGGCCCATGACACAGGCTTCGTAAACCAGAGAGAAAATAATAAATTGTCTCTGTCGTAAACTAACACGAAGGCTGCCCCATAAGGTTTTGGATAGTGTAATTAGAAATACTAGGGTCACTGCATCCTGGAAGTCTAGCGTCTCCCAGGGGTAGCGACACGAGTGTCAAAACCGTACTCAAAATTCCATAGACGTTCGTGAAAAATACTCATTTTTATACAGTCTGAGAAAAGAAAAATGTTTTAATAGAACTTAAAAAGAACTCGTTTTTATACAGCTTAAGAAATAAAAAATATATTATAATAGCTTAAGAAATAAAAAGTTTATTAATAGTATATAATATATCAAGGGATAAAATGAAAATTTTATCACGATGTTTATACGCTATTTTTCGCACTGTTTAATTTATTTTCCAAGGTTTTTTCCCATTTTTTTTGGGTGTTTTTGGTATTGTGGTTTTTTTTAGTATCTTTTTATTCCGAATTTTACATTTTATCAAAAGACAAAAAATGCCCAAATACAGTTCGAGTTTTCGTAAGGTTCGGCTTAATTATTTATATTTTTATAGTACATTTCATATAAATATCTTAATATTATTGTTCGAAAGCATAAACTTCGAAAATCATTTTCTTTAAACCAAAAATTGTTCTAAAACATATTCTTCGAACAAAAGATTGTTCGAAAACGTTTTCTTCAAACAGAAATTTTTCGAAATCATTTTCTTCGAACAGAAATGTGTTCGAAAACATTTTCTTTGAACGGAAATTTGTTCGAAAATATTTTTTTAAAATGAAAATTTGTTCAAAAACATTTTTTCGAAAACAAATTTTTCGAAAAAAAAATTTGACCTGGCTTGCCAAACTTAACACAACTCATATAGTTCGACTAATGGGGTTTTTTTCTAACAATTTTTGGAAATAAAAACTTCCCTGACTTCTTTCCCGGGATCCTAGAGGGTGTGAAACCAAACCGAACCAACCGAGACCTATTGTCGAAAAATGATTTCCCTAAATTAGCTTTCCGGTCCTCATTTTGGAAGGTTGAAATCGGTGTTAGTCTAACCTTTCTTAATTGAGCATATCAGGAGGTATCTGGACCGGTTCGGATACGTTTGCGATCAATTGACAAAGTTTAGGAAAATACCAATTTCGACCTTCCAAAAGGAGGAAAGTAGACAAATTTTCAGAATGTTTACGATCCCGGGAAAGAAGTCAGGGTTTTTTTGAAAAAATATGTTAAAAAGACCTTGCCGTAGTCAAACTATATGAATTGTGTTAGGTTTGGAAATCCAGGTCTAGAGCGTCTTTTATCGAAAAACTTGCTTTCGAAGAAAATGATTTCTATTAGAAGAAAATGTTTTTGAACAACTATTACTTACGAACAAATTTCCGTTCAAAGAAATGGTGTTCGAATAAATTTCCGTTTAAAAAAAATGTTTTCTAACAAATTTTCATTAGAAGAAATGGTTTTCATAAAAATTTCCGTTCGAAGAAAATGTTTTCGAACAAAGTTCTGCGACCCGTCGTGTTGCTACCTTGAGTTTTTATTGGATGTTGATTTTTTTAAAACTTTTCTATGAGTGTGTGTGTGTACCTGTGTGTCTCTTAATTCTACTTTGTTTTGCAATCATTACAGTGTAGCTACTTTCGATCTTTGTTTGAACCTTTTGTTTTTCAATCTTTTGTATTTTCGACCTTTTGTACTTTCGAACTTTTGTATTTTCGACTTTTTTATTTTCGACCTTTTCTTCGCCGCCCGCTTTTTTTTGAACAATAATAAAAATAATAGTAGGTATATTATAAACCTGGAGCGTGCAGTGTTTACTTTTAATACCACGGCGGGAATTTTCATGTTCGACCGGAAGAAGGGCTATAATTTGCTAAGTGACTAAAAGGGACTTTAATGCCAAGGTTTATTTTTATATACTAAAAATAATAATAATCATAAACTAAATAAATAGGTATTAAACCACTTACCGTACTGTAGTTTTAGCATGTCAAGTATATAAAAAAACAGTGGGCAGTGATAGTTGTCATGGCATTACATTAAACAAAAGTCAGTCAGATGCTAACAAACAAAGGTCACTCATCGTCAAGCAAGGTAAAGCTTGCTTGACGATGAGTGACCTTATAACAAACAATGTGGAAAAATATTATGTATTTCATAACAAACTAATTAAGTTTACTCGAGAAAAAGTTCGAATTACATTTCTCGAAGATGGAAAATAAAGCATATTCTTACTTTGAGATGGGCATGGAAATGATGCAATAAACAGAATTTCGAAAATTTCACAGTTTCCTGGTTTACAGCCTGGAGAAGTCTAGAAAGTTAAATGCTTCGTTTATATGGAAGCAATATTCTATGCCTAAGGACACAATAACGATCAAAACGAACCAAGCCATCGGCAAAGTAAAGTAAGCTTACGGCAAGCTGGAACAAAATAATCGGTATCGTGTATATATTCCTTTTTGTTTTTTGTATTATGATAAAATAAAATAATCCAAAAACCTATATTTTGCCTTTATGGTTTTAAAGAAATTACTTTCAATCACTGGGGACAAGAAATACTACCTTAGCCCATGAAAAAAGGGATTAAACGTACACCTTTATTCCGTAGAGAGCATAAAACATTTATTAAATAATACAAAACCCAACATAATAGTTTTCTATATTTTAGAATATATATAAAACATGCAAACTATATTTTTGGTTTCGTTCGCTGTGTGGGTCCTAACACAGGGTCCTAATAAATTTGAAATCATAAAAAACTTAGTTTTTTTAGGTTTGTTTATTTGGACAGTAAAATTTATATACCGGATGTGACGGACAGTTCTTTACGTAACATTTGTAAACCATTTAATTTTTTTAAACATAAAAAAAGCTATGCTCCTGACAGTGTCAGATTTGAGTTTTTCGTAAATGAGGTTATGTTTGGTGTCGCTACCCCTGGGAGAGCGGCTAGTTCACAACTTGCATTCCGTTTGCTATTGGTCGAAATAGTCAGCTGACTTTTTAATGTTGAACGTTGCCGTTTAAGATTATTATTATATTATATTAAGAGATGGTGCCACCAGCGGCGTAGCGTGGGGGGGGGCGCGGGGGGTTCGTCGCCCCCCCCCCCGCCCCGAGGGTAGTGGCGCCCTTGTGTCGTATCGGCCGCCCCCTCATACATGATGACCTTTTTTGTGTTTTTTGGTGTTTTTAGTTGCAAGATTTCGTCAGACGCGCCCTTGTGACTTATCGGTCGCCCCCTGACATATGATGACCTTTTTTTTTTTTGGAGACGGCGCGGTTCAAATTTCTACGGCGCGGTTCTTTTTTTTTTGCCGTAAGATTTTTCATCAGTTTTCAGAGGCGCCCTTTTTAGCTGTCGCCCCCCCCCCCCGCCCTTTCGGGCACGCTACGCCGCTGGGTGCCACCAGTCAAGCATTTAACAAACTTTATGTTTACAGCTTTCGGCGTAAAATACGAATATATACTAGTTGTAAGTGACTAAAAAGAGTAGTGGTTTGTGTAGTACATACCTATTGAATTTAACTAAATCTATGCATATGCCGATGAGTTTTTTTTTATTGTTTTTTTAAAAACATATTATATTTTTTTTTAATTAGCTTCCCTATCCTGTTTTCCTGTCGAAATCGGTGTTAACCTAACCCTGATAAATTATTCGACAACGTATCCTAACCTGTCCAGATACGCCCCGGTCAGGATACGTTTCCCATCAATTGACCACGGTTAGGTTTTGTTTCAGTTTGGTTTAACACCGATTTCAACCTCCCAAAACGAGGACAGGAGAGTTTTAATTTTAAAAATCCCGCCTGACTATGTCAACCAATAGCAAATGGAATGCAAGTTGTGAACTATCCGCTCGTTGGAAGATGCCAGGCTTTCAGGATGCAGTGACCCTAAGAATAGTCGCCACAGTCTCCATCTGACGAAAATAAGTCGAAGGCGGAATTTTTCAGGGGTGCCACGACCACGTGGTCACTTTGTGCAAGGAAAACTTAAGTTTGCGACACGCTCCCTAGAGGGAGCCACACATATAGGCAGGGAACTGCGTACAGCCGACCTGAAAATAGGTTCATAATATGAATAAAATGAACGGGACCCAAGAAACAAACCTTTAAAACATAAATTTCAAACTTTCTATAAATTCGTATAATTAAAAATAATGTTTGTATAATTATGTAAAATTTCTTGTGTGCCTAATATTATAGATTTGTTAAAAAATTCTAATTTTCTACTTAGCAATAAAAAGTTGAAAATAGCCCTAAAAAACTACTATTTACGGATTAGATCAAATTTTGGTCCAGGAGGTGAGTTACAGGGTGATATCGAAAATAGTAGTAAATCTTAATTAAAATCACATTTTTAAAAAACAACTCTGTCAGGAGTTTTAGTTAGCAAATAAGAGTAAGAAATACATTAAAATATGTATCATGAACTTATTGTATTATTTTTAGATCCAGGACGTGAGAGACCTACAGGGTGATATCGAAATTAGAAGCGTAATTTTCTAAAAAACAAATTTTTAAAAAACAATGTTGTCAAGAGCTTTCGTTAGCAAAAAATTATTTGAAACACGTTACACAATCATACCATTATCAGATTTTATCACCTTCAGGTCCAGGAATTGAGCTACATGGTGATATCGAAATTAGTAATAAAATTTCGTAAAAATCACGTTTTTAAAAATCAACGTTGTCAGGAGCGTTTGTTAGCAAAAAATAGTTAGGAACACGTTAAGCAATCATACCACTTACTAAATTTCATTTACTTCCAGTAGGTAAGCTGCAGGGTGATATCTAAATAGCAGTAAAGATTTTGAAAAATCACATTTTTAAAAAACAAGGGAGGTGAGCTACAGGGTGAAATGAATAAATAAATCCAAAAATATTTACATATATTTACGTGAAAAACTTTTACTATTTATTTGACAAATTTACAAGTTAATATGATAAAATTTTGACATTAAAACTTATTAGTTAATATAACCAAATCAACTTAAGCCCCTAACTAACCTTGGTCAAAATAAAAGTTTACAAATACACATGAGAAATCCAAAAATCCCTACATTTATTTACGTAACAACATCTTGGTTCGTTGTTCTTTTACAAATTCACAAGTTAGTTTGAAAAAATCATGGCTTTATAATACATATCAAGTATAACCAAACCGAACCAAACCCATATAAATAAGGTTGGTCAATATAAAAATGTACAATAATTATTTACAGAAAAACCTGCCTGCCTTCGTTGTTAATTCACAAATTTACATGCTTATTTGACAAAAATTTTTCATCCAAAATATACAATTAATAGAATCAAACCGAACCAGTTGGTCAATATAAAAATTAACAAATACAAATAGTAAATCAAAATTTTTTTACAAATATTTTACATTTGTTTGATTTGTTGATTAACAAATTTACAAGATATTTTAGAATCTTGGCCCTAAAATATATATTTAATGTAATAAAAATCTGCACATTTATTTACAGGAAGAAACTGTCTTCGTTGTTATTTCACAAATTTGCATGTTTTTTAGGCAACAATTTGACACCCAAGTTATCTATTTAACATAACCAAACCGAGCCAAATCAAACCCTTATTATTATTAAGCTTGCTCAATATAAAAATGTACAAATACACATAATAAATATTACATTTAATTACATTGACAAACAACAACCTGCACAGAAATATTTTTGTCCCGTACGTCGTTCTTAGTTTTATTTAATTACTTGTATATAGACTTCTTCCAAAGTGAAGCGACTCAACATTTTGCATTTCTTTCAAAAAATCTGTTAATACATGTACCGCTACATAGCTATTTGGTTGTCTGATAAAGGGATATATTTCTTTACTTCTTTAGCTATTTTTACTGAAAACTCCAAATCAACAAAAGCAGTAGTTTCATCCCACTTAAGGTCTTTTACCTTTAAATTTTAAATATCTTTTACATAAATATTTTTTTGTATCGCTTAAGCTTTTAATTGTTTGTACAATAGTTATTTACCTAACAAGTGCGGAAAGAGGTACTTTTCCGCACGTGACGGCAGTTGCACAAACGACGCGGAGCGGAGTTCGGGCAAGCCGTCAAGGATGGAAAAGATAGTTTCCGCAAGAATTAGGTACAATGTTTTTCCTACGAGTGTTTTTGTCCATCTTCTTTATCAAAAAACATGTTTTAATTCGCAAAGATTTTATAATAATGCTAGAAAATGATACGTAAGATAGAATTGTTACATAAATCATTTAATGAGTCCTAAATATCTTCATTTTTAACAAAACAAAAATCGTGCGAAAAAGAAATTTTTCAGCACTAGTGCGGAAAAGTTACTTTTCCGTACGTTTTTTTAACTTTTATTTTTACTTGATTTTTTTTATGCACGGAAAAATAATAAAACAGGATTTTTTTATTATGATATATTAAAAAGAAACTTTATGTAAAGAACATTTAATTAACAATAACGAAAAAGTTAACGATGGTAGATATTGAAATTGAAAGTGAACTTTCTGTTTGTTGATTGGTTGGTGTTTGGCCCACTACAGAAATGCCTTGATCAGTTTGCTGCTTAGAATTACTACTGTAGTGAATGGAGGAAGGTATATTGGTCTGTACAGGCTGTAACACATTACAGGATTCTTCATTCGGTGCTTCTGGTAGCATCGGTTCAGCAGCACTTCTTGAAAATGAAACTTGTGTGTAGGAGGACGGGTTTTCATTTGAAAACGATTGTGGACGGAAAGGTTCTTGCAATTTGGACGTGCGGAAAAAAATCGTGAGGAAAGTAAAAATGATGCGAAAAAGTAAAATTGTGCGGAAAAGTAATTAACGTAATATTCTTTTAATAGATCGCTCAAGAAACCCTAACTTATATGTTCTTGGTTTGTAAACAGTAAGGTGAGGCCAAAAGTTATTTTTAAAAATATGATTTATAAAAAAATTTACTACTAGTATCTTACCTACTGGACCTAAATGTAACGCAGTTAGTGAATAGTATGGTTTGTTTACAATTCCTAACTATTTTTTGCTCACCAAGACTCCTGATAAAGTTGATTTTTGAAATTGTGATTTTTACAAAAGTGTTTTACTAATTTTGATATCACCCTGTACCTTACTCCAAGGACCTAAAGGTAATAGTCAGTTAATGTCATGATTTTTTAACGTGTTCCTAAGCATTTTCTGATAACGAAAGCTCTTGACAACATTGTTTTCTAAAAATGTGATTTTTAGAAAAATACACTAATAATTTCGATATCACCCAGTAGCTAACTTGCTGTCTCTAAAGGTAATACAATATGTTAGTGATATGATTTTTTAAGGTATTTCTAACTCTTGTTTGCTAAGTAAAACTCCTGACAAAGTTGTTTTTAAGAATGTAAATTGTACAACTATTTTTGATATCACCCTGTAACTCACCCCCTGAACCTAAATTTGAAATAATCCGTTAATACATAGTTTAACTTTTTGGGCTATTTTCAACTTTTTATTGTTAAGTAGAGAACTAGAATTTCTAAACAAATCTATAATAAATTTTAAGGTCACCCTGTAGCAGACCTGAACTTAACCTTTATAACCTGGGTTTGGCAGACTTTTTTTCTTTCTCTTCTCATACCTGATAAGAAATATTAGACAAACATTATTTTTAATTATATGATAATAATAATACAACAAGTTTGATATTTATATATTCAAAGGTTATTTTTTGGGCCACGGGTTGCAATAAATCCGGGTATTATTTTTTTTTTCATATCATAACTTATCAAGCCTAATAGTTTTTTATCCTAAGATTCATTTGATTTCGTTAACATAATAATACGTTTGATTTTGTGGTCGGCTGTACTTAGCCATTCGCTTTGGTCGCAGCCTTCGTAGTTACGAAGGCTGTGTTTTGGTTCGCTTTGCATGTTATTTGAATCCAACTTTAACGAAGTCAGAAAAACGTCTCATGGTTTTGTTATTGTTTTTTTCCGGAAAAATACAATTTTTTAAGAACCTGTGCATCATCAACAATCCCGGAAAAATATTGAATTATCAGCAATCGGGTTTAAAGGTAGGTTTTAGATTATATTTTTCCTCATTTTTCCCCTAAATCATGGCAACATCGTAAATTTCAGTTTCTTGTACAGCGTCAAAAACCGAAAAATGAGGAAAAATAAAATCTAAAACCTACCTTTAAACTCGATTGCTGATAATTCAATATTTTTCAGGGATTGTTGATGATGCACAGGTTCTTAAAAAATTGTATTTTTCCGGAAAAAAACAATAACAAAACTATGAGACGTTTTTCTTACTTCGTTAAAGTTGGATTCAAATAACACGAACATAACATAATAACATGCAAAGCGAACCAAACTAAATGGCTAAGTACAGCCGACCACAAAATCAAACGTAATATTATTTTAACGAAATCAAATGAATTTTAGGAAAGAAAACTATTAGGGTTGATGTTTATGAAAAAAAAATAATTTTCGGATTTATTGCAACCCGTGGCCCAAAAAATAACCTTTGAATATATAAATATCAAACTTGTTATTATTATTATCATATAATTAAAAATAATGTTTGTCTAATATTTCTTATGATCAGATATGAGAAGAGATAGAAAAAAAGACTGCCAAACCCAGGTTATAAAGGTTAGGTTCAGGTCTGCTACAGGGTGACCTTAAAATCTATTATAGATTTGTTTAGAAATTCTAGTTCTCTACTTAACAATAAAAAGTTGAAAATAGCCCAAAAAGTAAAACTATGTATTAACGGATTATTTCAAATTTAGGTTCAGGGGGTGAGTTACAGGGTGATATCAAAAATAGTTGTACAATTTACATTGTTAAAAACAACGTTGTCAGGAGTTTTACTTAGCAAACAAGAGTTAGAAATACCTTAAAAAATCATATCACTAACTTATTGTATTACTTTTAGAGCCAGCAAGTGAGCTACTGGGTGATATCGAAATTACTAGTGTATTTTTCTAAAAATCACATTTTTAGAAAACAATGTTGTCAAGAGCTTTCGTTATCAAAAAATGCTTAGGAACACGTTAAAAAATCATAACATTAACTGACTGTATTACCTTTAGGTCCTTGGAGTAAGGTACAGGGTGATATCAAAATTAGTAAAACACTTTTGTAGAAATCACAATTTTAATAATCAACTTTATCAGGAGTCTTGGTGAGCAAAAAATAGTTAGGAATATGTAAACAAACCACACCATTCACTAACTGCGGTACATTTAGGTCCAGTAGGTAAGATACTAGTAGTAAATTTTTTTATAAATCATATTTTTAAAAATAACTTTTGGCCTCACCTTACTGTTTACAAACCAAGAACATATAAGTTAGGGTTTCTTGAGCGATCTATTAAAAGGATATTACGTTAATTACTTTTCCGCACAATTTTACTTTTTCGCATCATTTTTACTTTCCTCACGATTTTTTTCCGCACGTCCAAATTGCAAGAACCTTCCCGTCCACAATCGTTTTCAAATGAAAACCCGTCTTCCTACATACAAGTTTCATTTTCAAGAAGTGCTGCTGTACCGATGCTACCAGAAGCACCGAATGAAGAATCCTGTAATGTGTTACAGCCTGTACAGACCAATATACCTTCCTTCATTCACTACAGTAGTAATTCTAAGCAGCAAACTGATCAAGGCATTTCTATAGTGGGCCAAACACCAACTAATCAAATTCCAATAAGAAACGACGTTATTCAAGATGTTGCGGCATCTGATGTATATTGAAGCATGCAACAAACAGAAAGTGCACTTTCAATTTCAATATCTACCATCGTTAACATTTTCGTTATTGTTAATTAAATGTTCTTTACATAAAGTTTCTTTTTAATATATCATAATAAAAAAATCCTGTTTTATTATTTTTCCGTGCATAACAAAATCAAGTAAAAATAAAAGTTAAAAAAACGTACGGAAAAGTAACTTTTCCGCACTAGTGCTGAAAAATTTCTTTTCCGCACAATTTTTGTTTTGTTAAAAATGAAGATATTTAGGACTCATTAAATGATTTATGTAACTATTCTATCTTACGTATCATTTTCTAGCATTATTATAAAATCTTTGCGAATTAAAACATGTTTTTTGATAAAGAAGATGGACAAAAACACTCGTAGGAAAAACATTGTACCTAATTCTTGCGGAAACTATCTTTTCCATCCTTGACGGCTTGCCCGAACTCCGCTCCGCGTCGTTTGTGCAAGAGCCGTCGCGTGCGGAAAAGTACCTCTTTCCGCACTTGTTAGGTAAATAACTATTGTACAAACAATTAAAAGCCTAAGCGATACAAAAAAATATTTATGTAAAAGATATTTAAAATTTAAAGATAAAAGACCTTAAGTGGGATGAAACTACTGCTTTTGTTGATTTGGAGTTTTCAGTAAAAACAGCTAAAGAAGTAAAGAAATATATCCCTTTATCAGACAACCAAATAGCTATGTAGCGGTACAGGTATTAACAGATTTTTTGAAAGAAATGCAAAATATTGAGTCGCTTCACTTTGGAAGAAGTCTATATACAAGTAATTAAATAAAACTAAGAACGACGTACGGGACAAAAATATTTGTGTGCAGGTTGTTGTTTGTCAATGTAAATAAATGTAATATTTATTATGTGTATTTGTACATTTTTATATTGAGCAAGCTTAATAATTATAAGGATTTGATTTGGCTCGGTTTGGATATGTTAAATAGATATCTTGGATGTCAAATTGTTGCCTAAAAACCATGCAAATTTGTGAAATAACAACGAAGACAGTTTTTTCCTGTAAATAAATGTGCAGATTTTTATATTTATCGTGTATGTTTGTAAATGTTTACATTAGGCAGGCTTTCGTTTTGTTACATTAAATATATATTTTAGGGCCAAGATTCTAAAATATCTTGTAAATTTGTTAATTAACAAATCAAACAAATGTAAAATATTTGTAAAAAAATTTTGATTTACTATAAATTTGTGAATTAACAACGAAGGCAGGCAGGTTTTTCTGTAAATAATTATTGTACATTTTTATATTGACCAACCTTATTTATATGGGTTTGGTTCGGTTTGGTTATACTTGATATGTATTATAAAGCCATGATTTTTTCAAACTAACTTGTGAATTTGTAAAAGAACAAGGAACCAAGATGTTGTTACGTAAATAAATGTAGGGATTTTTGGATTTCTTATGTGTATTTGTAAACTTTTATTTTGACCAAGGTTAGTTAGGGGCTTAGGTTGATTTGGTTATATTAACTAATAAGTTTGAATGTCAAAATTTTATCATATTAACTTGTAAATTTGTCAAATAAATAGTAAAAGTTTTTCACGTAAATATATGTGAATATTTTTGGATTTATTTATTCATTTCACCCTGTAACTCACCTCCCTTGTTTTTTAAAAACGTGATTTTTCAAAATCTTTACTGCTATTTAGATATCACCCTGCAGATTACCTACTGGAAATAAATGAAATTTAGTAAGTGGTATGATTGCTTAACGTGTTCCTAACTATTTTTTGCTAACAAACGCTCCTGACAACGTTGTTTTTTAAAAATGTGATTTTTACGAAATTTTATAACTAATTTCGATATCACCCTGTACCTCACTTCCTGGACCTAACGGTGATACAGTCAGTTAATGGTATGATTGTTTAACGTATTCCTAACTATACTTTGCTAACAAAAGCTCCAGACAACCTTGCCTTTTAAAAATGTGATTTTTAGAAAATTTACACACACTAAAAAATTTCTATATCACCATGTAGCTCAATTCCTGGACCTGAAGGTGATAAAATCTGATAATGGTATGATTGTGTAACGTGTTTCAAATAATTTTTTGCTAACGAAAGCTCTTGACAACATTGTTTTTTAAAAATTTGTTTTTTAGAAAATTACACTTATAATTTCGATATCACCCTGTAGGTCTCTCACGTCCTGGATCTAAAAATAATACAATAAGTTCATGATACATTTTTTAATGTATTTCTTACTCTTATTTGCTAACTAAAACTCCTGACAGAGTTGTTTTTTTAAAAATGTGATTTTTATTAAGATTTACTACTATTTTCGATATCACCCTGTAACCCACCTCCTGGACCAAAATTTGATCTAATCCGTAAATAGTAGTTTTTTGGGGCTATTTTCAACTTTATATTGCTAAGTAGAAAATTAGAATTTTTTAACAAATCTATAATATTAGGCACACAAGCAATTTTACATAATTATACAAACATTATTTTTAATTATACGAATTTATAGAAAGTTTGAAATTTATGTTTTAAAGGTTTGTTTCTTGGGTCCCGTTCATTTTATTCATATTATGAAATCTATTTTCAGGTCGGCTGTACGCAGTTGTCTGCCTATATGTGCGGCTCCCTCTAGGGAGCGTGTCGCAAACTTAAGTTTTCCTTGCACAAAGTGACCACGTGGTCGTGGCACCCCTGAAAAATTCCGCCTTCGACTTATTTTCGTCAGGTGGCGACTGTGGCGACTATTCTTAGGGTCACTGCATCCTGAAAGCCTGGCATCTTCCAACGAGCGGATAGTTCACAACTTGCATTCCATTTGCTATTGGTTGACATAGTCAGGCGGGATTTTTAAAATTAAAACTCTCCTGTCCTCGTTTTGGGAGGTTGAAATCGGTGTTAAACCAAACTGAAACAAAACCTAACCGTGGTTAATTGATGGGAAACGTATCCTAACCGGGGCGTATCTGGACAGGTTAGGATACGTTGTCGAATAATTTATCAGGGTTAGGTTAACACCGATTTCGACAGGAAAACAGGATAGGGAAGCTAATTAAAAAAAAAATAATATGTTTTTAAAAAACAATAAAAAAAACTCATCGGCATATGCATAGATTTAGTTAAATTCAATAGGTATGTACTGCACAAACCACTACAATTTTTAGTCACTTACAACTAGTATATATTCGTATTTTACGCCGAAAGCTGTAAACATAAAGTTTGTTAAATGCTTGACTGGTGGCACCATCTCTTAATATAATATAATTATAATCTTAAAGGGCAACGTTCAACATCAAAAAGTCAGCTGACTATTTCGACCAATAGCAAACGGAATGCAAGTTGTGAACTAGCCGCTCATGTCTCCCAGGGGTAGCGACACCAAACATAACCTCATTTACGAAAAACTCAAATCTGACACTGTCAGGAGCGTAGCTTTTTTTATGTTTAAAAAAATTAAATGGTTTACAATGTTACGTAAAGAACTGTCCATCACATCCGGTATATAAATTTTACTGTCCAAATAAACAAACCTAAAAAAACTAAGTTTTTTATGATTTCAAATTTATTAGGACCCTGTGTTAGGACCCACACAGCGAAGGAAACAAATATAGTTTGCATGTTTTATATATATTCTAAAATATAGAAAACTATTATGTTGGGTTTTGTATCATTTAATAAATTTTTTATGCTCTCTACGGAATAAAGGTCTACGTTTAATCCCTTTTTTCATGGGCTAAGGTAGTATTTCTTGTCCCCAATGATTGAAAGTAATTTAATATAGGTTTTTGGATTATTTTATTTTATCATAATACAAAAAACAAAAAGGAATATATACACGATACCGATTATTTTGTTCCAGCTTGCCGTAAGCTTACTGTACTTTGCCGATCGCTTGGTTCGTTTTGATCGTTATTGTGTCCTTAGGCATAGAATATTGCTTCCATATAAACGAAGCATTTAACTTTCTAGACTTCTCCAGGCTGTAAACCAGGAAACTGTGAAATTTTCGAAATTCTGTTTATTGCATCATTTCCATGCCCATCTCAAAGTAAGAATATGCTTTATTTTCCATCTTCGAGAAATGTAATTCGAACTTTTTCTCGACTAAACTTAATTAGTTTGTTATGAAATAAATAATATTTTTTCCACATTGTTTGTTATAAGGTCACTCACTCACGATGAGTGACCTTAGTTTGTTAGCATCTGACTGACTTTTGTTTAATGTAATGCCATGACAACTATCACTGCCCACTGCTTTTTTATATACTTGACATGCTAAAACTATAGTACGGTAAGTGGTTTAATACCTATTTATTTAGTTTATGATTATTATTATTTTTAGTATATAAAAATAAACCTTGGCATTAAAGTCCCTTTTAGTCACTTAGCAAATTATAGCCCTTCTTCCGGTCAAGCATGAAAATTCCCGCCGTGGTATTAAAAGTAAACACTGCACGCCCTAGGTTTATAATATACCTACTATTATTTTTATTATTGTTCAAAAAAAGCGGGCGGCGAAGAAAAGGTCGAAAATACAAAAGTTCGAAAGTACAAAAGGTCGAAAATACAAAAGATTGAAAAACAAAAGGTTCAAACAAAGATCGAAAGTAGCTACACTGTAATGATTGCAAAACAAAGTAGAATTAAGTTTTTAAAAAATCAACATCCAATAAAAACTCAAGGTAGCAACACGACGGGTCGCAGAACTTTGTTCGAAAACATTTTCTTCGAACGGAAATTTTTATGAAAACAATTTCTTCTAATGGAAATTTGTTCGAAAACATTTTTTTTAAACGGAAATTTACCATTTCTTTGAACGGAAATTTGTTCGTAAGTAATAGTTGTTCAAAAACATTTTCTTCGAATAGAAATCATTTTCTTCGAAAGCAAGTTTTTCGATAAAAGACGCTCTAGACCTGGATTTCCAAACCTAACACAATTTATATAGTTTGACTACGGCAAGGTCTTTTTAACATATTTTTTCATAAAAACCCTGACTTCTTTCCCGGGATCGTAAACATTCTGAAAATTTGTCTACTTTCCTCCTTTTGGAAGGTCGAAATTGGTATTTTCCTAAACTTTGTCAATTGATCGCAAACGTATCCGAACCGGTCTAGATACCTCCTGATGTGCTCAATTAAGAAAGGTTAGAGTAACACCGATTTCAACCTTCCAAAATGAGGACCGGAAAGCTAATTTAGGGAAATCATTTTTCGACAATAGGTCTCGGTTGGTTCGGTTTGGTTTCACACCCTCTAGGATCCCGGGAAAGAAGTCAGGGAAGTTTTTGTTTCCCAAAATTGTTAGAGAAAAACCCCATTAGTCGAACTATATGAGTTGTGTTAAGTTTGGCAAGCCAGGTCAAATAGATTTTTTTCGAAAAATTTGTTTTCGAAAAAATGTTTTTGAACAAATTTTCATTTGAAAAAAATATTTTCGAACAAATTTCTGTTTGAAGAAAATGATTTCGAAAAATTTCTGTTTGAAGAAAACGTTTTCGAACAGTCTTTTGTTCGAAGAATATGTTTTAGAACAATTTTTGGTTTGAAGAAAATGATTTTCGAAGTTTATGCTCTCGAACAATAATATTACGATATTTATATGAATTGTACTATAAAATTATAAATGATTAAGCCGAACCTTACAAAAACTCGAACTGTATTTGGGCATTTTTTGTCTTTTGATAAAATGTAAAATTCGGAATAAAAAGGTACTAAAAAAAACCACAATACCGAAAACACCC